>ML800821.1:17189-49134 GCA_009831015.1 Picea engelmannii
GTTCTATGGATGAAAAAATCTCTAACAGATATACAGGTCGAGTATGATGAGCTCATTCCAATCTATTGGGATAATACATGCATCATCAATATCTCAAAGAACCTGGTGATGTACTCCAAGACAAATCACATTCCAATAAAGTATCCCTTTCTATGGGAACAGGTTGCGGAGAAGAACATCTGAGTTGAATGTGTGGGCAATAAAGAACAAGTGGCAGACATCTTTACAAAACCTCTTCCATGGGAAGCCTTTGAGTATATTCACTAAAGACTCAGAGTAATTTATACTTCAAAATGAATTCTTATCTTATATGTCTTATTTTTACATGAGGAAGCACCATAAAGAGGATTGTTCAGGTCGGGAGATCAATTTCAAGAAGAGTTCAGTCAAGGGGAGTATCCCCAAGGATATTTCAGTTAGGGGGCACAACCCCATATGGAAAGATACCTTTTCCTTTGATTACAAAGGAGGATAGATTTATCAAATGCAAAACACATAGGCATGGTTCTAGGGGGAGAATGAGTGATATGATGTGACATCCCCCCAAAATAAAAATAAAATATTTTTGTGTGTTGGAAATTTATTTACGTTTTTGGAAAATTCAAATTTGGAATTTTTTTGCCATTTATGGAAATTCCAAATTTCGAATTTAATAATTGTATTTAATTATTGTGACTGTTGGGTAGAGATCTGTTTGGACTCAACTAACTATTTGACTATGACACTTGTATCACAACAGAATATTTATATTAACTGTAGGAGGACAAATGGAATAGCCATGTTAAAAATCAGCTGACCATGAATCCATGAGTGGGGAACAAGTTGGAACTGCCTCTGGGCTGATGATTATAAGTGGAAAATCAGAGATTTGGCCACTGTCAGCCCCTAAAATTCAGGGATTAAGAAAGCTGCGAAAATCCCCAAAGGAGGGAAAAGACCTGGGCAAAGAAAATGGATATATAGCATATGGGAGGAGGCAGGACGCTACAAAGTATGCTGGGAACAGATTCCTGAGCTCTTTTGCTATTATGAACACTACGGATTGAGTGTGAGGCAAGAAGAGCCTGCTGAAACATAATTGTCTTGTTGTTATGAACATTGTTGAGTAAGTGTGAGGCAATAGTAGAACTGTTGGAATTGAAGGACATTGTTGAGGAGGAGTTTCCAAGTTCGCCCTAATGGATTCATGGTCAGGCTAGGAGGTGAATCAGGCAAGTGACTTTGGCTGCCTTGTTCTACGGTTGCGAGGAATGTGCTTGTTCCCTTTGTCTTCCCACAGACTGGATTCATATATGTTGATCTACCCCTCTCTATTATGAATGACTATGTTTTTATTTCGATGTCTTATTTGGAATGATGTCCACTCTCTGTCTGAATAATTTTTCTGATGCATTCTATTGATTAAATTGGAACTGTAACATTTTCCATTTTTGTTTGTTATGGGGAATATATGTGAAGAACATCTGTAATTATATTTCTATGGAAAGGAGGAGATTAACAACATTGAGGCAGATCCTCTCTGTAGATAAACCCCCAGGAAACCAAAACTCAGATTCCTCAGAACATCATTATTTAATGACCAATCTCTGATGGAATGATATTCCTAACCATGTATTTACTAGATGCACAGATCTAGTAATGTTGACATTTAATGAATTGATTTAAAAGAGGCTCTAAGTGGATATTATAGAATTTACCTTATACATAAAATTTTATCCTTTGTGCCCTTTTATGCATGTAAAATTCCTAAGTCCTTAGGCTTTCAAAATTCTGTGAGGTAAAGGTATATCGTATCCTTCTACACCTTCAATCTCCCAGAAACAAAAGTAAGAATTCTCCCCAAAAAATGAAAAATCAAGAGCACTAGCAAAGGATAAAGGTAAGGGAGTGATGAAAATTAGTGTGAAGAGTTACAGTAGAAGTAGAGTACTATCTTCCTTTGCATTTTGATTGAATTATTACCTGAATTATTTTTCAAGAGGAACACTTAGTCCAACTTTCTTTTCACCTTTTGGAGGTTCGTGTATATTGATGTGTGGATTTTGAACTCACGAAGTTCCGAACCACGAAACCCTGAAGCTTCCACCTTTCGCATTTCAGAGGTTGGTTACATAAGAGGTTTGGGGCACTTGAACTCACGAAGTTCCGAACCCCGAAACCCCGAAATGCGAGTCCCACCTTCTCTTCTTTTGATTTTTGTTGGAAGTTTGTTTATGTTGGATATTTGGCATTTGAAACCTCGAAACCCCGAATCTCGAAATCCCGAAGAGTTGGTCTCACACCCTTTCACCTTTCGGAATTTGAGAATTGTAGTGTGTTGTTGTTTGACTTTTGAAACCCTGAAACCCTGAATCCTGAAATTCCGAAGTGTTGGTTTCAAACCCTTTCACCTTTCGGAATTCGGGAAATGTTGTGTGCTGTTGTTTGGCATTTGAAATCCCGAAACTCCGAATCTCGAAACCCCGAATCCAAAAATCCTGAAATGTTAGTTCCACATTATTTTCTTTTCGTAATTTTGGGAATTGTTTGTGGTTGATGTTTTGGATTTTGAAGTTGCAGGATTCCGAACCCCGAAATCCTGAAATGTTAGTTCCATGTTCTTTTCTTTTCGCAATTTCGGGAATTGTTGTATGTTGGATGTTTGGCTATGAAAACCGCGAAACCCTGAACCCCAAAATCCTGAAATGCGGGTCTCACCTTTTCCTTTTCTCTTTTTAGAGGTTTGATGCATGATATGTTGGGGCACTTGAACACGTGAAGTATCGAACCTCGAAAACTCTAAAGTGTTGGTCCCACTTGCTTTTTTTGCAATTTTGGGAGTTGTGGTGTGTGGATTCCGAACCCCAAAATCCCGATAGGCTGGACACCTTTTGCATTTTCGGAAGTTTGTATATGTTGGTGTTTGGGTACTTGAACTCACGAAGTCCCAAACCCCGAAACCCCAATGGGTGGGTCCCACTTTCCTTTTTCACCTTTCAGAGGTTGTGGTGTGTTAATGTTTGACACTTCCAAACATGAAATTCTGAACCCTGAAACCCCGAAGTACCGGGTCCACAGTCTTCCCGCATTTTCACGTTTTTGGCAAATGGTGTGACCCCTTTGTTTTCATTTTGTGTTCGACATTTATAATCGCCGAAACCCAACTGACCTCTGTTTTGCTTCACAAACTGTAGGAACCTAGAAGAAACTTATTGTTATAACTCTAATAATGTAATGAATGGACTGGTAAAGAATGTTGGAGAGTCTTCATCCCGGATAGAGGTATGGAAGTAACAGACCGTATTACAAGTTGATGGTATTGCAAACAGAGGGTAATTTATCTATGTAGGGTTTTGGTCATGAAAACCCCAAAGGTTCTTTTATTGTTAAGATTGTGGTAGTGTTATAGGTACTAGCGGATAAGAGAGTAATTATAAATTTTAGTATCTTAATTCAACGTTGAAGTGATGAGTAAATACTCATTATATTGTTGATTAGAAAACTTAATTTTAATGGTAAGGATAGTTGACAACAGTAAGGACTCTAACAAACCCTCAGACTCAAGCCTTCTAACATAAATATTACTTGCTTGAGATCTCAAAACTTTTCAAGGATAAATGTACAAGTAAAAAAAATAAAATTATGGTGATTTTTGAGGTACATTACATATGACTTGAGTATTGCATGACATGACTTCAGTATTGCATCAAAGTTGTACCATCAATGCCAAAGGGGGATATTGTTGATTAATTGGGTTGGTTGTCATTGATGTCAACCCTTGAAGAAATTATGGTAGCGAATTCTGGTAGCACAAAGGTTTGGGTAATGGATCCAAGTTGTTTTGATGGATAATGGTATTACTTTTGATATATTTGTAGGTAATACTATTATATATGGATAGTACATGTCATGCCATTTATGGTGGTATGCAGAATGTCACATAACTCCTCATGGTTAGAGATTTATGGCCATGTGAAGTTGGAGAACCCTCATGACTCATCTACAATCCCCAAATGGTCAAAGTAGTCAAAGTGTTTGAAAAATAAATTATTTAAATAATAAAGTTAATGGAGAACTCTCTAAAATAAGGAAAGTGGGATGCTACATGAAAGTATAAATAAGAGTCAAGGCTCTCTCATTTAATCACACTTGAACCTATTGAATATCATTGAATATATATTTTGTGAAAGGTTATTTGGGCAGGTATTATTGATAGAGAAAAGTGTGGCAGGAAAAGTGCAGCAGAAAAAGTGCGGTAGGAAAATTGTGAAATAAAAAGTGCGACAGAAACAGTGCGAGAGAAAAATCAGGGCAGAAAAAGTTTGGTATAAAAGTGCGGAAGAAAAAGTGCGGCAGAAAAAGCGTGGCAGAAAAATCAAGGCAAAAAAAGTGCGGTAGAAAAATCACAGCAGAAAAATCGCAACAACAACATGGTTAGGGTCTATTTATGAGAGATATGGCACATCTTGTTTGAGGTATGTTTTGTGAGCTAGGGTTTAGCTCTTGAGATGTTATTGGATGTTCAATATTGGTGCATATATCATATTTGTTGAGGGATAGAGTTGGTATTTTGTTGTTGGTATTTGGCATATGCATATTGGTATTTTGGTTGTGATGTGTTGTCGAAGTTGTTGGTTTAGCTTGAGGCTACATAACAATGAGTTTGTGGCCCATGGTTTGATGTAAGGGTTTATGGATTGAGTGATCAATTGTTAGAAAAAATTTGATGGTTATATTGGTGTATGTCTTTGGTATATGGTTGAGGTACATGTTGGGTACATGGTTCAAACAAGTAGTTGATGAGTTGGTACATACATGAGGTGTATAGTTGATGACCTGGCACATACATGAGGTGTATAGTTGATGATGTTGGTACATCTTGATGAGTCAAGGTTGATGCATGGTTGATGCATGGTACATGTTGGTTCAAGTTATTGGTACATGTTGTTCGGTGCAAGTTGATCGGTACAGGTTGTTAGAGGTTATTGGTATAGGTTGACAGTGGAAGTGGTTGATTCAGTGACAGTGACATGTTGTCTACATTTGAAATTTATATTTCAGGGCCATTGGATAGGGAAAGAATAGGTGTTTGTAGCCACCTTTCGGTTGTAGCTGGAGAACTTAGGGGGTTGTAGCCTCCTTCTTCTTGTAGCCATAGAATTGGGGAATTGGAGATTCCCTCAAGTTGTAGCCTGAGAAACTAGGGGGTTGGAGCCTCCTTCCATTTACAGCTAGAAAATAAAGGAAGTTGGTGCTTCCGATGAATGTAATTCTTCAAGACATATAAGAAAAAACATTATGTTGTTTTCTCCCGCTTTGGGTTTCCATGTAAAAACACTGGTGTCCTATGTATGTGTATGATTGCCCATTTTTTGATTGTTTATTTACTCTTCAATTATTCGATGATAATGCTACACTGATATAACACTTGCATTATATGGTTAAAAAGGATTAAATTTATCTATTACTGATTCACCCCCCCTCTCAGTAATCCAACAATGTAAGCCATATACTAAATTCTCTTATTTACTTCCAAGAAATAAAAATAAATGGGTAGACATTGTTTAGATATATAATAAAAAAAATATGAAATTCATATATTAATGCATTTTGTGGATATAGAATTGACCTCGACGCATATCATCTTGTCCATGCAACAAAAAATAAAAACTACCAGAGAGGTAGCATACCAAGAATAAATTGATTTCTTTAGAACCCTTATACAAACGTGGTCGACTCTTGAACCTAAAATCTTAGGTCGACAGTTACAGAGTACGCTTGCTTAAGAGCATGTGTGGTTTATATCCCTTTCAAATTATAATGACACCACTTCAATCATAGTAGTGATCATGACATAGCAAAGAAACGTAAAGATTTTTAAGGAACGAATGGCTTTCTTAAGTCAACAATGATACATGTGTTACCTTTAGGGTTCTAGTTCGAAGCCCTGAGTCTGAGTAATATGTGGGTTAACTGGGCCAATTCATAATAGAAGTTATTCCCTGTATATCATGAAGTACCTTGTATTTGTAGAAAAATAAATATGTATAGTTTAGATGCAAAAGAATTTACAATTTGTGTTTTAATGGGAATGATCGACCGAGCGAAAGAGGTGATATGCGACGATTTTCCTTTACCTGCAAAGTATTACAAAGAGTCACCTACATTTTAATTAAAATATTGACATCGTATTAGGTGTAACCTCATTCTTCGTTGTGAGGCCACAATCTCTGTGATAAGAGGCAGATCATTTAAAATTAATTACATAATATTAGAGAAGATCCTTCTAAAACAAATAAAAATAGAATAAACCCTTTATACTTACCTGAAATGTTACAGAGAGATATTTCCAAATAGAGAGAGGGTTGTTGGTCAGCACATCCCATGAAGATAGTAAAGTAATTGCAAGTTTGGAAGAGAAGCCCTTCCGTGATACAACCCAGCATACAAACAAAACGATAAAACACATATGGTTAACAATATTAAAATTACATCCAAGTGCATATAAATACAAGTGAGAATTCCTATCCCAGGCATACCCAACTTGCAAAAGATTTATCGTTTGGACATGGATGGTGTTTTCCTTCTCTTTTGTTAGCACCCTTTTTTTAAAACCTATTTCACCAAGTGTGAAGATGAATTTTAGCATGGGTTTTGAGTACTTGGTTCTAGAAGAAAAAATAACTAGAGTTCCAGTATTATAGCACAAAGTAAGAGTTACAGGAATCCATAGAGAAATACTTACCAAAGCAATCCCTCATACGCAAAGGAAAAGAGGTGAGTCTCTGTGAGAACCACACCAGAGCCTTCCCTTGTTGTGGGGTAGCGGAAAGAATGAAAGAGAGGTAAGGACTCGTTAATCAAAATATTGTGTACATCAAGACCACATAGCATGAGGACCGGTGTAATGGTATTTAATTTCACAATCTTCAACAATATATAAGTCTAATTTGGAGCTATTATGCCCTCCTCGAACTGAACATGTGGAGAGGTTTGTGTTGGTGTAATGCTCCAAAGTAATAGCGTTCACATGGAGACCTTTGTTCCATTTGACTAGTATACTAACAGTGGTACGTAACTAGAGAACACATGGAGTACGAGCATGCTTAATGGTCTGTCACATCCATGAAGGCTAAATTAACCAATGCGCCATACCCTATGTTGACATAGTTTGGTGTTTGGAATTTGAACATAGTATTTTTTACATTGGTATTTTAATTCCAAAAGGACTGGAACATAAATCTATATATTAAATCTATGACAAAAAATTTATTAAGAAATAGTGGGTGAGCTAGGACTAGTAACCTTGTAATGAGATATGATTTCTACACTTAAGATTAAGGGGATTTTCAACCTTAGAATAGGTAATTCATGGTTTTTACATACTTAAGAGTACCAATAGAAATTGAGAAGTAAGTGTTATACAGTAACATGACCAATTTAGTGGGAAGACAAATAATATACCTGTGTAAATGTTGGTGTGCGCCAATAACAGATTAAGAATCATAACCTGGAAGAATTCACGACGAAGGTGAGTAAGTGGATTTACTGTATCTTTGATATTAGATAAAAAACAACCAGGCTTTGGATAGCAAGCTATTGAGAAAGTGGATTTAATATACTTTACCTTGGGGTGTGAAAACGCTCACACCAGAGTTGTCGCTTATGACTTCTTAAACGATCACGTGAATAGAAAAATATTAATAGTAGTATTGTTTGTTTTGGCATCAACCAATAATATTAACAATAGTAGTGATGAAACAATGGTTAGAGATGTTGTATAAAATAAAACAAAAAATCAGTTGAGGTGATGTTACAAGTAGGCCATGTGTCACAATTTTGTAATAAACCATGTTCTCTCTATCGGTATTGTCACAGTATAAAGAATGTCACAGAATATTGTTTAGTCTTGCTAGAAAAGTGGGAGAGAATAAGGTACATGAAAATATGGTGACTATAGAGTTGCGTGGAATTAAGAAGCCAAATGAAGAAGCTGATGTGTGGGTGGTAAATTGAGGAGGAATTCAGACATGAATAGACATAGAGCATTGATCCAAAATGGATCCAGGAATCAAAATGGGTCAAGGAAGGCCTAAAAAACAAAGTTTTCAGAATCAAACGAAATCAATGCCATTGCATCAGTCTTGTCACATTGATTCCGACCATATAATGTTTTCCTCAAACATACACTGTATGTGAAATTTATCGCGCTCTAATTAAAATCCCAAACATGTAAAAACTCAACTGGTCATAGTCAACGTTGACATCATCAGGTATGACAGGTGACGTCAACATGATGTCAGGATGATGTCATCATGACATCATGATGATGTCATCATGTTGATGTGGCATCACCAAGAGTTGACACATGTCACTCGAAGTTGGCACTTTCAGGGTGAGTTGGCACTGTAAAGATTTGACACGTGTCACTGTACGAATGACATGTGGTAGTTTGTACAGTGACGTGGCCCTATGACAGGATGACACATGGATGTACAGATGACAACTCGAAGTAAGACAACCTAACATGGAAGTGACATGTGGCAGGTGACTGGACTGTATGGTGGAGGACATGGCAGTACAAACTAACACCTAGCAGTACGGAAGGCTGACGTGGAAGTGACACGTGGTAGATGGATGGGTTGTATGGTAGATGACATGGTAGGTGACTAGGAAGGTGACAAGGCCATTGACTGTACTGGTATGAGCCAATACCAGGGTCAAATGTGTCCCAATCATAGGGCACCATGTGGCACCCCGTATTTTCCCAAGTTTGGTTGGGTAAAAGGTTCACTCCACCTCTAGGGGAATCAATATTGTGACCTCCAAACTGGGAAATGGCCTAACACCACTAGGCTAACCGAAATGACGAAAGATGAAACTTGTTTTTTATTCAGAGGATTCCATATTTAATTTGTGGTTGGAGTGTTGTGGGTGATACGCCCCGGTCGGAAGGGGCCAACCTCAACTGAACATGGGCTGAAAACCAGGGTCTAACCAATTCATATGCGTGTGGAGACTTAGTCGAGGACACATGCACCAAGCCATGAAACTAGGGGCAATGAACGAAGAAGCCAGCGTAGTTGGGGCATGTGGGAGCCAGAGCCATGGCCATATGTCCATGCGCATAGGACCAGGACCTAACGACCCGAGGCTCAACAAATAGCGCCCAACCCAAGGACACATGGAGCCTACCATATGACTAGGATCCCGGTAATAGGGAGATGCACCCTGAATTATTCCCAAACTTGGGTTTTAAAACTACATTATATGATTTTTAGTGGATTTTCAATCTGTTTTGGGAGAGTTTGTCCATTATTGGAGGATTTGGAGCCCTTTTTTAGGCCATATCTTCGGAGAAAGTTGGGAGGTTGTTGCCAAATTTAAACCTATATAAATCATAGGTTCTTGGAAGCCCGAGGGATGATCAAACAAGGAGAAATGCTGAGGAATTTTACAGTCAAAGCCATTTTTATGCAGGGAAGCTATTGAGGAGAGGAAATTTGTGGGCCATTTCCAGGAGCTTCATTCCACTGTTTTCAGTGTCGTCATTTGTGTTGAGTTCTTGAGTTCCAGTAGAACATAGCCAGATCAATTTGTAATAAATTTGACACTTTTCTGATGTACGTTTGAGGCTTCGAAGAGAAATAAGAAAGCCTCACCCACTGAGACAAAGGCCTAGAGATGTAGGCGATATTGTTGAACTTCATTAACAACTTTGTTGTTATGGTTTGTTGATACTTTGTGTTTATTTCCAGATATGTATATCTTATTATGGATTCCATGTTACATCATTAATTATTCCTATTTCTTCAATTCCTAAATGGTCAATGAAATCATGCTTTAAAAACTTAACCATAGTATTTAAAAGATATTTTCGGATCAAGCATGAAAAAATATTTGGTTAGAACGTGGAAGGGAAGCTCAGAAACGAGGCACGAGAACCTCCCAACTTTAATGTTGCACAACAAAAACAATTTCTATGCAATGCAAGAAGGGAACTAGAAGAGGATGGAGCACATGAAGAGTTATAGCGGATGAAACAAAGGTCAATAGAGGAGGCTAGGTTGTGTGAAGAAGTATAAAGAGACATAGAAAGATCATTGTAGGAGGCTTGCATCTATGAAGAGTTACATCGTGCAACAAAAAAATCATTGGAGAAAGCTTGTTTGCATGAGGAGATACAACAAGCAACACATAGGTTGTTAGAAGAAGCCAACAAATAAGAAGATGTACAATGAGACTAACAAAATGTAATAGAGGAGTGTGTGTGATTTTCTACAATGCACAATGCAAGAGGAAATGCAGTGCAACACTTGTTGTTAAGAGCAAGGTGAGGATCAAGTAAGAAAATTCTTACACTATTGTTGGAAAATGTTAAGTGATCATGATGCTGCAAATAATTTGACATGTATTTTGACAAGATGTGTCTGGGAAGAGGATAAGGTTGTAGCTAAATATTCCCCATTGCAATTAAGGGATGTGCACCAGGTGAGAAAACATCAATGCATAGGAAGAGAGTTCAAAATGACAATTGAACTTGGAAGCTACGAGATGGACGATGACATGTTGAACCTCATATTTTATTTAAACATATTGCTAAAGAAATATTGGGAGTTGATAGGCAAGCCAAACTTTGTGTGTTCCCAATTCAACTTAAGTTGACTAAACAATACCAAATATATCCTATCGACCTCTTGGAGTAGGTAGAAGTGATTATTGAAGGTGTGAAAATCAAAACAAACTTCAAAGTGATTGAGATCATGGATGACTCAGATCCCCACCCCGCATTAATTGGAATTGACTAAGCATTTGACAATAATGCAATTTTGAATATGAAGAAATGACAAATGTCGTTTGAAATATATACCTTTTGCATCATTGTTCCACTATATATAAATGCAGGAATATGGATGTGTGAAGCTCTATTGTTGAAAACATATTTTAGATTACAAGGAATAAGGAATATTATATCAATTCCACAACATAAGATGAGTTAAGATAGAGAAGTGTGTGCTCATATAACACAGATTCATAGGATTATATGGCGAGATGGTAGCATAATATTTATGAGGTTTCAACTATATGATGCATGTGAATTACTAAAGCGGTGCATAAGATTGGAATATGACCTTTTAACCTGCAGTAGTTATGTGGAGCAACTTTAGTGGATGGGTTTCTTTCCTAGATGCATAATATTCATTACCCATAGAAAATAGGTTCTATATGTAGTGTTGGAAGGAATACCTATGAAATGGTGGGGAATGTAACAAGAACACTCACGAGAGTGGGCACAAGTGGTGGAGTCAAACATGGAAATATTTTTTCCTATGAAAAATCCCTAGGAACACATGTGTTCATGCCAATGACATTGGCTAGTCAGGTAGAGTGTGAATACACAAGTGATCCATATAATTTATAAACGTGCTACACCAACCAGTATCCCCATCCCTCAAGGGCCTTTGACTAAAACAACGCTGGTAAATAGGTGGCACGAGCTAGAATTCAAAACAAACCAAGGGTTGGGAAGTCAACAAAATTCCCTTCTCCCAAACACAAGAACAAACAATCATTCGTGGCAAGGGTCGAGGAACATGATTTGAGTGAAGTAGCATCACGACCTGCTAGAGGAATATGTGATTAGATGACATACCTAGCATGGAGTAGGGGTGCATAGTAACCATGTGTTGCAACGTAGTAGGATAGGACACAGGGCATGGGTAGAGAAGTGTAACATCTTGCTCTAGTGACCACACTTTTATTGACTTATTCTTCGAGGACACTTGTGTGCAAGTGATCCGGTTATGGTACATTGTGATTCATTATTATTATGGATTATGCATGATGATGATGATGTTTTGTGATTTCTTGTTATTCTATGTATATGTATTGGAAAATGTTATTGACAATTTTTTATGAGTGTGCAGGACACATGATAGTTTATGGATGTTGATGGCATCAATGGACTTCCTTGGACTCTGGATTGAGTCAGGGAGTGAATTGTATTTTGATTGAGAATTTCATTTTACACACTTGTGACATATGATTTATTACAATATCATTTATGTATATGGATTATTGACACAGTTTTTGTCAGTGGATGTAGGCTTGACGATGATTTCTAATCCGACTCACATAAGGAGTAGAGGGGCCATGCACAAAAACCATACATTGAGGGAGAGGTGTGGCAGTGTCCCTGTCACAACCTACTAGAACCCCCTTCATGGTCGAATGGTAGGTTAATGATTACCTAGTTCGAGAGGTCCACAATGTCGTGAGGGAGGACCGAGACAATCACTCACGAAGATTTCTAAGGGGCACGCAATAAGGCATATTCCTTATTCCTTAGAATCCCTTAGTCTCTCATAAGAATGACCGAATGGAGTGTTGACTCTGAAGGGTCGAACAACTTCCAAATCCATTCAAAGGAGAGTGGAATCCTTGTAGCACTGAGGTGCTCTCTGAAGGGCACATCGCGTAATTAAAATGGATGGGCAAATATCATGAAACTGAAACTGATATCATGATGTTTTCCTGGATGGGCAAATATCATGAAACTGATAGATTTAGGGTGATTAAGAATGGTAATGTGAATGCTTAAATAATTGTCAATGGAAATAACTTCTTGAATGATGTTACTATTCCTCTTATTCCTTACTTCTAATTTTAGCTATTTTTATTAAAACTTTGGGTTCTCGGAATAATCTTCTCTTTCTCAAACTTAGTACACTTAGTTTGGTCATAGGAACCTCCATTCGATTTCTTTAGTAAGTTGGAATTGGCGTTATTTTGGTTCTTGTCAACCGATTCTCTACAGACTTAAATTTTAGCCATGTTTGTGATTGCCTCGTATATTTTGTAACCTTCTACCATCTCTGGTTCCTTGACATATTTATGATTAACTGTGAGTATAATTTGTTGTTCTTCGTAGTATTGGACGCGTAGTAGTCATTTTGGAATGGGAGTTTAATTAATAAAATCTTATTAGATAGTGAACGTTGGATAGGAAGATCGAGACGTTTGTCGTAATACTTATTTTATAAGTTGGAATATATTATATTCATAATTTATGTAATCTTTCCATATTTCTTTAAACGATACAAAATTTATTAGAATAATTTAGCCCTATTCCTAATAATTTCTCACAAATCCCAAATTCTTAATCTTTCGGTTTCATGTAGGTATAGTATTTAGTGCGTGGTCAGATGCACAAAGATTTTCCTTATTCAGAGTCTTCAGTTTTCTATCATATGCGATTAAATTCTGTTGTTTTAAATAACTGTTGGGACAACTGTTAACTCTTAGTTGCAATGTTACCTTGGTTGAATTGTCACGTAGTACACAAACAGACTCCTGGAAATTCATCATGGTTTTCCCCTTGATCATGTCTAGGGATTTGGCACTTGGCGTAGTGAATTAAGACTATGTATGTCACTTACCCCTTGGTAAAGTGATTGAGTTGAGACTTACATTGAACTTATGTCTCGGGCCACCGATCCTTGTGTAGGACCACCAAATCTCAGTAAAAAAATTTAAGCGTTGAGTCTAAAAAAACAAACGATCTAGAAGATCTCTCTTGCAACATAAATTATCTTGAGCTATAACATTCTTATCCTTCAATAAAATTCTTAACCGTATCCTTGTTTTAGTCAGTTTATTTAGCTAGATTGTCCCCATGCTGTTATGGATAAATTTTTTAAATGAACTTTAGATTTAAGTGTACATTTCAGTTATCACGTTCAAATATCATTGCAACTTTAGATGGATGAGCCTTAAGATTTCAACATGATCGGTGAAAAATTAGGCATATGTTGAAATGGATAATTAAAGGTAAAAGTTTATCCTTGCACATTGGAATGAAGTTATTGTACAACTAGATACTTTAAAAAGGTTAATTGGACATCCCCTTGATTTCAATACCTTTAGAAAATCTCCAAACATCTCTACACTTAATCTAGTTATTGGGTGAAATGTGTTTAAATCCTTAGAAAAATAATTGAGCTCTTATTAGAAGTTTTTCAATGGGGTATGGTTTCCTTAGGAACTAGTAAGCCTTGGACTTTACACCCAGGAACCATGAGTTCTAAGATGACTAGAGGAATGTTTTAATAATAATAAATAAATTAAGTTCTTTTAGGATTATTTGTTAAGAATGGATTTAAAGAAAATATTTTTATATAGTTTAATCATAATGATTGTTATTGGAGACACATGAAATTGTTAGTAGATATTTAATCGTTAGATATTTTAAGGATAGGATTTATTTTGTGGGATAGTTACCATTTTTTTCTATCTTGGAGAATGGTCTACCTTGTATTGAGTTAACATTAATTGTCTTAATTATTAAGTATAATCTTAGAATGTCGGAGTAGATTCACATAAGTTAGTTATGGATAAGTTATCAAAGAATGATGTTAATGATTATCAACCTGGTTTTGATAGTATTGAACTATTAACTGATTGTAAAATATTTTAATTAAGGTACTAGTATAATTAAATTTTATAATAGTAAGATTTGGATATAATGGATATTGAGTTTAAATTATGTTAGATTTTTTTCTATCTTGGAGAATGGTCTACCTTGTATTGAGTTAACATTAATTGTCTTAATTATTAAGTATAATCTTAGAATGTCGGAGTAGATTCACATACGTTAGTTATGGATAAGTTATCAAAGAATGATGTTAATGATTATCAACCTGGTTTTGATAGTATTGAACTATTAACTGATTGTAAAATATTTTAATTAAGGTACTAGTATAATTAAATTTTATAATAGTAAGATTTGGATATAATGGATATTGAGTTTAAATTATGTTAACATAAGCTATTACTTGAAGAAACTTCGTATGATAAACCCTCTAATATGCTTCATATATTTGTTTTTTGGAACTTCCTAATGATGTAGAGGAAGTATAATTGGTTCCTTATAATATATAATGAGGTTATAATATGATAGAACATTTTAATTGTCGTCATACAAATTATTTGTACTTGAATTAATACTTTGTAATTACTCTTAAATTATGTTGTTTAGCGGGTCGTTACATTCTTATTCCACATGCATTTAATTCTTAAATGAATGTTTAATTCGTAGTAGACTAATGTGTGCATATATAATTTATGATTAGTATCGTTGTTGATTAATCACCATAACTGGAATAGTATGATGGTTAAGGGAACTAGATATCTCCTTGTTCCTTAGAACAATCGCCAGTCTCGAGACCTTAAATGGTCAAAATAAATCAGATGAATCCTAGACTTGAGCATTGATTATGTATCTTAGAGGTCCTAACCTTGCAGGATAGGTTGGGTGGGTAGATATTCTTTGTTATATTTATTTGATATGGTTGATCTCAAAATTTTTGATGTGGTATTTGGTTTCTTGTTGTGTAGTGATGAGATGAGAATTGAATGTGTAATTATTATGTATGTTGTTATTGCATATCACTTGTCCTAACAATTGTTTCAAAAAAAAAAAATCTCTATTGTACTCAATTAATTGATGTCATAACAGAGGGGACATTACATATGGTATTAGAGTGGGTTCAAGGCTATGAAATTGGATCGTTACGTCTTCCACTGTGTTAAATAAATGATTAAAATTTTATCGCTAATTGAATTTTGAAATTGTACATGCATGTAATAATGGTTAGAGGACATAGAGGAAGTAGACGGCGTGGTGTTGTAGGAAGAGTTGTGACACCTCCGATAGTAACCATGCCAGAAGGGTATAACCCCTAGGGATATGAGAAGATTACTAAGCAAGAGCAGGTTGTTGTGGGAGATGTGGTAGGTATGATGAGATCCTTCCAGAATATGTTAGAAGAATTAATTAATATCCTGGATCGAGATGAGGGAAAATCATTTTTACCCAATGAGGGTTCACAACGCACTCCAACTAGTACTAGTAGTATGCACAGAGAACTCGAGAAGGTGAAGTTTCTCGAGCTCTAGGGTGCCATCGATGCCTTAGCCATCGAGGCTTGGTTGGAGAACATGGTGATGAGATTCACACTTCGTGATTACACCTCCAACATGAAATTCCATATGGAGGTCTTTCAATTGAAAGAGATCTCTCTACTTTGGTGGAAGATATTCCTACCTCAACTAAACATGGTCATGGAAGACGTGTCATGTGAGTTGTTCGAGGACCGATTCCGGGAGAGGTACTTGTCCGATGAATTCATTGAGCTCTAGCTTAATGAGTTCAACACCTTATGATAGGTTGGTCATACAATATACTAAAGAGACGTCATTAGGAGAGCAACACCATTAGACACCATCCAGATTGACTTCAGGGCATTGTGATATGCCCATAGGACCTATGCTCATGACACCACAGCGACAAACTCCTCAGCAAAGGACTCCTTACAAAGGACCATACCATGAGCAACAACAATGTTGTCTGCAACAACAACATTAGTTTAGGAATGTTCAACAAAACAAACCAGGATCACATACTATTAGGCTAACAACTTATACTTTGGGGACCAAGAGAACTAGACTAAAGACTAGATGTTGGACATGTGAAGATCCAAATTACTAGTGAGACTTTCTGATTCAGAAGGCCAGAGCGACCGGATCATCAGGACCCACTACGGTTGGAGATTTGTGCAAGGCCCATAGGATACATGCATTGATGAACAACCTCCAGGCTAAGCACCAGTCCACTTTGCTCGAGACGTCAGGTATAATCGCTAACCAAAATTTTAGTATATTGACAGATCCAGGCGCTAGAAAGAACTTTATCTCTACTGCAGCACTAAAGAGAATTAAGGTAAAGGTAGTCAAGTAGGACGATTTTCGATACGTAGAAATGGCATCGGGTGACAAACAAAAGGTTGGAGGAAATGTTATGGATTGTAGCATTAACTTGGGGGATTTTGTAACAAAGTCCAACCTATATGTCCTAATATTAGGATCTTATGACATAGTAATTGGTATGGATTGGTTGGAATCACATGGTATGATACTTAACTGTAAGACTAAACTATTATGTTTGACAAATGATTTGGGATAGAGTAGAGTGATTATAGGAAGGAACGAAGGGGTGTCATTGAGATTTATTTCTTCCCTATAGTTACAGAAGAGTATGCACAAGGGGTGCAATCTTTATGCAGTCTTAGTGCTAAACAAAAGGGGCTAGGCGGAAGGATTATAAAACCTTCTTGTAGTGAAAGAGTTTGTAGATGCATTTCCATAAGAGTTATTAGGTTTACCGCCTGAAAAAGAGTTGGAGTTTACAATAGACTTGAAACATGAAACTGAACCTATAGCGAGAACGCCTTACTGGATGTCAACACCTGAATTGCAAGAATTGAAAATGAAATTGAAAGAATGGTTGGTCTTGGGACTTATATGTCCAAGTGTGTCATTGTGGTGTGCGTTGGTGATATTTTATAGAAAGAAGGATGGATTGTGGAGGATTTGTATTGACTATCACCAATTGAACAAAGTGATGATAAAAAAAAATTATCCATTGCCAAGAATAGATGATTTGTTTGACTAGATGAAGGGAGAAATGATGTTTTCTAATATTTATTGGAGATCGAGATATCATCAATTACGGATTAAAGAAGAAGATATCCCTAAGACTGCATTTAAGATGAGACTCAGACACTATGAGTTTACAGTTTTACCGTTCGGATTGACGAACGCCCCAGGGGTATTCATGAGTTTGATGAATGGGGTGTTTTGTGAATACTTCGACAAGTTTTTTCAATTATTTATTGATGACATACTGATTTATTCTCATATGAAATAAGAGCATGACGAACATTTAAGATTGGTCCTATAGTTTCTACGAAAAAACAAATTGTACGGGAAACTATCAAAATGTTAATTTTACCAATTGAAGATTCATTACTTGGGACATATCCTATATGGTGAAGGTACTATTGTGGATCCAATGAAAGTAGAGGTTATTATGGAATGGCCAACACCAACAAATGTATAAGAAGTATGCATAATTATGGGTTTAACAGGATATTACCGATGATTTGTCAAAGGTTTTTCGAAGATAGGAAATACGATCATGGAATTGTAGAAGAAGAACAAAAAGTTCGTATGGACTAAGAAATGCGTGGAAGCATTTCAAAATCTCAAAGAGTTTTTTATGACAATACCAATACTCAAATTCCCTGACATGGACAAGGAATTATTGGTATGCATGGATGCATCCAAGGAAGGTTTAGGAAGAGCTTTGATGCAAGAAGGTGGAGTGATAGATTACATTTCAAGGAAATTGAGAAACCATAAAGAGAACTACGCAACACATGACTTGGAGTTATTAGCAGTTGTATATGCCTTGAGAGTTTGGAGAATTGTCTGATTGGAAAAAGATTCAAATTAAAGAAAAATCATTATGGATTTCAACCTATATGTGACATCCCCAAAAATTAAATATTTTTGAAATTTAAAATTGCGGAAAATTTATTCCGTTTTTAGTAAATTCGAATTTGGAATTTTTTTTCCATTTATGGCAATTTCGAATTTCGAATTTGGTAATTGTAATTAATTATTTTGACTGTTGGGTAGAGACCTGATTAGACCCAACTAACTGTTTGACTATGACACTTGTATGGAAACATAATATTTTATATTGATTGCAGGAGGACAAACGGAACAACCATGTTAAATTTAGCTGACCATGACTCCATGAGTGGGGAACATGTTGGAACTACCTCTGGGTTGATTATTACAAGTGGCAAATCAGTGATTTAGCCATTGGCATCCCCTGAAAATCAGGGATTTAGAAAGCTGTGAAAATTCGCAAGGGAGGGAAAAAGTACTGGGCAAAATTGATAAATAACATATGTGAGGAGGCAGGATGTTGCCAAGTATGCAGAGAAAAGGGACTATGGATTTTCCTTGCTGTTACGAGCACTATTGAGTAAGTGTGAGGCAAGAGGATAACTGCTAGAATTGTGGACATTGTGAGGAGGAGTTTTCCAAATTCGCCCTCATGGATTCATGGTTAGGCTAGGGGGTGAATCAGGCAAGAAATTTTGGGTGCCTATTCTACGGTTGGGAGGAACATGGTTGTTACCTTTGCCTTCCTGTAAAACTAGTTCAGATATGTTGATCTACTCCTTCTCTATGTTAAATAATCATTTATACTGGTGATATGTGTATGTTAATTATGTATTGAAGTACTTCCATGGGAGACATCTGTCGTGTCATAATCCATTTATGTAATAGGAAAAACTTGTTGGTTTGTAATCATTTCACCACTTTATGATGACGGATCGATGGCCATCTTGGCCCTTCAAGACGTGAGGGTTCACTGTCAAGCGGTGGCCACCTTAGCTTTGCAGGCCACCAAATACCATCACCACCCTGATTTAATTTTTCCTAAGGTCGAAGGTGCAAGTTTTGTTCCCATAAATACTTTAATCATATTGTAATTCCGGACATAGAGGGTGAGATAGCTTGAAGTATTTCCTAAATTGATTTGATTATTCCCTGTTTTGGAGGTTTGGTCTGCGACTATGATTTTCTGTTATTGAGTTTGTAAACTCATTTTATTTCTTGATAAATTCATTTTTTGAGAAAACACGGTAATCATTTGTTTTTACCAATTACAAACCTGGTCATTTGTTTATTCCGAATTTATTTGTTGGAGCGTGTGATTTTAAAAAGAGATTAAATAAAAAATTGATATTTCAGCATTCAGGACTTGCTTGTTACATATATGTGGAGTTCCTTTGCTTTACCAAACACCGAAACCCGAAATTGTTGGGCCCACACCCTAATCTCATTTCACAATTCGACATTTCTTATTTCATTTTGTTTGTGCATCAGGTGTTCGTAAACCCCGAAATCCCGAACCCTGAAACCCCGAAGTGTTGGTCCCACATTCCATTCACCTT
This sequence comes from Picea engelmannii, assembly GCA_009831015.1. NCBI lineage: Eukaryota > Viridiplantae > Streptophyta > Pinopsida > Pinales > Pinaceae > Picea > Picea engelmannii. The sequence goes on from ML800821.1 coordinate 37,043, forward strand.
TTCACAATTTAGGAGTTGTTGTGTGTTTGTGTTTGGCATTTGATATCGCGAAATCCCAAACCCCGAAACCCCGAAGTGCTGGGCCCACAGTCTTTCCGCATTTCACGATTCGGCAAACAATGTGGTCTTTTTTTTGTGTGTGTTCGACATTTGTAATCGTCGAAACCCGATTGAGCTCTATTTTTTCACAAAACTGTAGGAACATAGTAGGAATTATTTGTTATAGGAACAACTCTAATACTGTAATGAATGGACTGGTAGAAACGATGGAGGATCTTCATCCGAGATAGAGGTAGAATAGAAATAACAGATCATATTACAAGTCACTGTGTACAGGGCATGACAAGTACAAGAATTATTGTATATGAAAGTATTAAACTAATTAAGCAAATTTTTAGCATGATTTTTCCTAAGAGTTATGCTTGCCATGAGGTCATACACCTTTAAGTATTCGAAATTTTGTAATTAGACTATTGTTTAATGGCATAAACCGTAGAGAACAAGATGGGATCCTTTGAGTTAACTATGCTTGATGTGTAAGCTACTGGTGTGTAAGAATGAGACCCAAGTTAGGTAGATATACTTGCTTGTTTATATTTTCTACAAGTAAAGATGAAGGACCGTAGCACGTAACTGAGCTTTCCAATTATTAAACCAGAATCAAGATGAAACTATACCTATGACAGTGAATTTCTCTATATTTATTTAGAGAAAGCTATACGTATGTACATACTTATAGGTTGACATAAGTACATATGCTAATGGAGAGTTAAAGCGAATTCCCTACAGTAAGAATGATAATATACGCCTTTATATGCACACATAGCAGACAGTCAAAATACCTACTTCTCTAGTAGTCATGAAGATCCAACCTTGCAATTAAAAGCATAATTAAATGCGCAGAACTGACAATCCCAGACTCCTTGTCCTTCCAACTCTCGGTCGGCGAAATGCCGAAAAGGGCTTAACAGTTCTGGATCTCCCTTAGCCTCCATCCACGTGACCATCACTATGTGACCATGAGCTTAATGTCAAAGCACTACCGGATTTTCACGATTTGAGGAATCGTGATGCAAGCATTCCTCCTGTTCTCTATCTTTCGAAATTCTGAAACCCGAAATAGGGCCTAATGACTCCTTTTCTCCTCCCTTAAGTCACTTTTCATGCGACCGGTCTTGTGACCTGGTGATACTACCCCAAAATGTCAAAATATCCCCCTTGAGAGATCAATAGTCCAGTTTCCTCTTGAACCAACGACCATGATCCCACTGGATCGACGATCCACAACCTTTCAGGATTTTCCCTGAACCTGGACCACTCACCATGTGTCCTCCTTGATGAACGGTGTCGATCGTTTCACAATTTCGTGAACCGGGAGTTCACGATGTAGCAACTCCAAAATCACTTGTCGCTCCAAACCTCGAACTCTGAAATAGAGAAATTCAACGCCTTAGAGTGTTTGGAAGACACTTGTCCTTAATCTCCTTGCTTCTCTCCAAGATCCAATGACTCTCGCAACTTTGACACTTCTTCCACGAAGTGTTTCCACCATTCATATGGCTCCTCTCCTGGGCTACTTCTAATTGCTTAAATCCCTCGTAACTTGGTGCAATCCTATGGCTCTCGGGATTTCAACACTTTTCCCTGAAGTTTCTCCACCATTTGTTTCAACTGCTCTCCTGTGCGACCACTCAGAGGTTAAACTCTGTGCGCCTAGATCCTTTCTTTGAACCTCAAGGGTTCCTTCAACCTAAGTTTAGATATTGCCTATATACATATAAGTATGTTGGAGTAGTTTGAAAGTTAAGGAATGTGATAGAATTATGGAAGAATTTATCCACATAAGCTTTTATGTTCGAAGTAAACTAGACTGGTGTAATAATGTCATTATGGACGGAAATGTATCTTACCTTCTCTTAAATTCTAAAGCTTAAATGAAATTGAATTATGTCATAGATTTTTATTTTTTTATGGTGAATTTGAGGTACATTACATATGGTATCAAAGCAAAAGCTGCAACACTGGGCCTGAACAGGGCCACATTAGCTGCTTAGTATTTATTCTGATTTATATAAAACTAATAAATCTTACGGTTACAAACAGAAATCCCTTTCTGTTTTTGTAAATTATGGAAGCTCAGGAGGGTGCAGAAATCAAGATGGAAGGAAATCCGCAGCAAGGACCTCCTGGAGATCCAAGACAGAACAATGATGGAAGCTCACCGACGGAGGTGTTGGAAACAATGAGGAATCTTAATGTTCAACTGCAGGTTTTCAAGGTCGACAATGAAAAATTGAAGAAAGCACAACATGAACAACAAAAGATAAATGAAGTCTTGTTGTGTAGTATAGTAACCAAGAAAATCCCAAAAGATGATAACCATGACAAAGAAGTTAGCAAAAGGTTCTCCAATAATTTTGGACCAGAAACAAAAAAAGGAGACAGTTCGTCTAAAGGGACACCTTCAGCTAAAGACAAAACTATACCAGATAGAAAAAGAAAACAAGTAGACCACCTTGAAGGAGAATTTAAAAATATTAAACCAGCTACCTTTGATGGAGATTCCAGGATAGGAGAAGAAGCTAAGGCATGGTTGTTGGACATCAAAATATACTTCTAGATCTACAACTATTCCAGCAACATGAAGGTCAGAATGGCCATCTACAATCTGAAGGGGAAGGCCAACATTTGGTGGCAGGACCTGAAATTGGCCAAGGGCCTAAAGGAGAAACAGTTGGAATGGTCTGACTTTAAGAAGCATTTCAAGAAATAATACCTTTCTGAAAGCTATTATGAAAGGAAGAATAATTTTTTTTACGAGTTATGACTCGGACAGATGACGATGGAGGACCTTATAAATAAATTTCTGGAACTACTAATGTTTGTACCGTACATCCGGGAGGATAAGGTAAAAATCCAGTGATTCTTAAGTTGGTTACCACAGGCCTACTAGGACAGAATTGAGTTTGACAACCCCAAATCCTTGAGTGAGGTATTCAGGAAAGCACAAATGTGCTATGACCAGTATAAATAGTGGGTAGAGTTTCCCAATACCTGGAAGGATAAAAATCAAGATAGAATGAACCAACGGAAGAAGGGATACTAGGCAGCTCCTTATTGGAATGCAACAAAAAGTTTCCCAAGGAAGGATTTTCACTCCAATCATCCGAATACGCAAGGCAGTGGTAAACCGATAAACCTGGGAACAAAGAAGTTTGGGGACAACTCCCACGAGCCATTAAAGTGTTGGGAGTGTGGAGAGCCTCATCTGAGGAGGAACTGTCCACATTTAACTTCAGCAAACAGAACTGTTGTTCATAATCTGCAGGAAGCCTCGACAGTGGGAGACGTGGGAAGAAGAGTACATCGGATAAATGTAGCCATAGATGGTCGACAAGCTGACCATCAGTCCTCGGTGGTAGAAATCGAAGGTAAAATCCATGACACTCGAATTTATGTTTTAATTGACCCTGGAGTTACATTAAGTTGTATTACTCTTAATATAGTAGAGTCGAATAAACTTAAGAAACTGAAGCACACAAAATCATGGCTGGTACAACTAGCAACAGGTACTAAAAGGAAAGTAGTTGACTTTATTTCTGATTTTGAGTTCAACTTAGGTGGTCAAAAGATAAGGACCAATCTGAACATCTTACCAATAGGATCTTATGATATGATTATCAGGATGGATTGGTTGGAACAACACAAAGCAGTACTAGACTGTTATACAAAGATACTTAGCTATACAGATGATTTTGGCACTATTAGAACAGCCCAAGGCATACCAAAACCTGTATCAGTCAGACAAGTTTCAACGATGCAGCTCAAGAAATGTATTAGAAAGGGATGTCAATTTTATGCCATCCAAGTGACGAATCTATTAGAAAAAGAAGATAAGCCAAAGTTAGAAGACCTTGCTATCCTACATGAATTCAGAGACATGTTTGTGGATGAGATACCAGAATTACCTCTTAGAAGGGAAATAGACTTCTCCATAGACCTACTACCCAGTTCAGCCCCTATCTCAAAAGAACCTTACCAAATGAGTCTACCAGAACTGACAGAATTAAAAATCGAATTACAGGAATTGTTGGACAAAGAGTATGTTAGACCGAGTGTTTCACCATGGGAGGCACCAGTCCTCTTTGTGAAAAGGAAAGATGGTTCTCTAAGACTATGTATCGATTATAGACAACTGAACAAAATGACAATTAAGAACAAATACCCCTTACCAAGGACAAATGATCTGTTCGATCAAGTTGGTGGGGCCAGGATCTTTTCAAAATTGAATTTACGATCCGGTTATCATCAAGTTAGGATAAAGGACGAGGACATAAACAAAACAACTTTTCGAACAAGATATGGACACTACGAGTTTGTAGTCATCCCTTTCGGACTCACTAACACACCAACCACATTTATGTACTTGATGAACAACATTTTCAGTCAGTACTTAGATAAGTTCATAGTAGTATTTATCGACGATATTCTGGTCTATTCTAAAATAGAGGAGGAACATGATGAACACTTAAGAATAGTTCTGCAAACATTAAGGAAACACAAACTATACGCAAAATTCGACAAATGTGACTTTTATCAAAAAGAAATACAATATTTAGGAAATGTCATTTCCTCAGAAGGTATTGTCGTAGACCCAGAAAAGATAAAAGCCATTATGGAATAGACAATACCTAAGGATGTGGCAGATATCCAGTCATTCATGGGAATCACCGAATATTATCGTAGATTTATAGAAGGGTTTTCCAAGATAGCCTACCCTATCACGTCACTACAAAAGAAAGGAACCAAGTTTAACTGGTCGCAAAAGTGTCAAGACATCTTTAACAAGATGAAATAATTATTGACATCAACACCCATTTTGAAGGTAGTAGACCCAGATAAAGACTTCGCAGTTTGTGTTGATGCAAGTAAAGAGGGACTAGGTGGTGTCCTAACTCAGGAAGGGCACGTGATTTGTTACGAGTATCGAAAATTAAAAGAACACGAGCGAAATTATGTCACTCATTAATTAGAATTGACAACAGTAATACATGCCTTAAAAATGTGGTGACACTATATAATGGGTAGATAATTCCTACTATTGACGGATAATAGAGGGTTAAATATCTGTTTAACCAACCAGATCTTAATGCAAGACAATCAAGGTGGCTATCCTTCTTGAGGGACTTCGACTTCGAGATCAAACATATCAAGGGTAAGGAAAATAAAGTAGCAGACGCTTTAAGAGGAATAGTCCATGGGTTATTTGAGATAAACATCAACAGGGCAGAAAGTGATCTATAACAAAGAATAAGGATGACAGGTATTAACGATGGAAATTTCACTAAGATAATGACATAATTACAAAACAGGACCACCAACTCTGAAAAACCAGATCTAAGCATCGACAAGAAGGGACTATTACGACTTAAAAATAGACTTTACATACCATGTTCAACAGAATTGAAATCAACAATTTTGGATGAAGTGCATAAGAAACCGTATTCTGGCCATCCAGGTTACCAAAAAACAATAACAACACTTGGAAAACTATTCTTTTGGACTAGTATGAAGGGCGAAACTTCATAATACTTGGCTAGGTGCCAAGATTGTCAGCAGGTTAAGGCCGAGCACCAGCATCCAGCTGACCTATTACAGCCATTACCAATACCAAAATGGAAATGGGAGACTATATCACTGGACTTTATAACAGGTTTGCCTAAAACTCATAAACATAATGATTCTATCATGGTTGTAATCGATAAACTCAATAAGTCTGCACACTTTATTCTTGTAAAGTCTACTTTTAAAGCTATAAACATTGCTGAAATATTCATGAAAGAAATATTTAGACTGCATGGTATTCATAAAATGGTGATTTCAGATAGAGACATAAAATTTACATCTGCTTTTTGGAAGGAATTGTTTGTAGGGCTAAACACTAACTTGAATTTCAGTACAATCTATCATCCACAAACAGATGGATAGACTGAAAGGACAAACCAAATCATAGAGGATATGCTTCGCATGTACGTAAGAACACAACCAAGCAAGTGGGAAGACTACCTACACTTGGTAGAATTTTCATATAACAATGGGTACCAAACTTCGGCTAAGTTGATCCCTTTCAAAATACTGTATGGCATAAAGTGTACGACTCCAATTAGCTGGGATAACCCAGCTGACAGACTCATGATTGGACCAGAGATGCTCCAAGAAATGGAGAACATGGTAAGAAAGGTACAACATAACTTGAAAGAAGCACAGGACAAGCAAAAGAGCTATGAAGATAAAAAAAGAAGACACTTGGAATTTCAAGTAGGAGACCATGCTTCTTTGAAGGTCAAAGCCTGAAAGAGCTCATTGAAGTTAGGGAATTGTGCCAATATGGCACCTAGGTTTTGTGGTCCCTTCGAGATACTAGCTCGAATTGGACCCGTAGCATATCAACTTGCACTTCCAACTAATCTAAGAATTCATAATGTATTTCATGTTTCATTGTTGAAAAAGTATATTCATGACCCTACTCATAGGATTGATTGGAAATTGGTGCAGGTGGAACCTGAAGGCGAGTTCCAGGTGGAACCCCTATGCATTCTGGACCAGAGAGAAATAGCACTTCGGAACAGATCCATCGCTCAGGTAAAGGTGCAATGGAAGCACTTTAGTATTTAGGAGGTCACTTGGGAGTTGGAGGGAGATTTGCAGAAATCTCATTCAATCCTGTTCCAAGAAAGGAATGAACACTGAGGACAGTGTTTTATCGAAGGGGGAAAGGATGTGACATCCCCAAAAATAAAATATTTTTGAAATTTAAAATTGCTGGAAATTTATTCCATTTTTAGTAAATTCGAATTTTGAAATTTTTTTCCACTTATGGCAATTCCAAATTTCGAATTTGGTAATTCTAATTAATTATTTTTACTATTGGGTAGAGACATGATTAGACCCAACTAACTATTTGACTATGACACTTGTATGGAAACATAATATTTTATATTGATTGCAGGAGGACAAATGGAACAACCATGTTAGATTTAGCTGATCGTGACTCCATGAGTGGGGAACATGTTGGAAATACCTCTGGGCTGATTATTACAAGTGAAAAAATTGTGATTTGGCCATTGGTAGCACTTGAAAATTAGGGATTCAGAAAGCTGCGAAAATTCCCAAGGGAGGGAAAAAGAACTGGGCAAAATTGATAAATAACATATGTGAGGAGGTAGGACGCTCCGAAGTATGCGGAGAAAAGGGACTATGGATTTTCCTTGTTGTTATGAGCATTTTTGAGTAAGTGTGAGGCAAGAGGATAACTGCTGGAATTGTGGACATTGTCGAGGAGGAGTTTTCCAAATTTTCCTTCATGGATTCATGGTCAGGCTAGGGGGTGAATCGGGCAAGAAATTTGGCTGCCTATTCTACGGTCGGGAGGAACGTGGTTGTTCCCTTTGCCTTCCCGCAAAACTGGTTCAAATATGTTGATCTACTCCTTCACTCTGTTAAATAATCATTTGTATTGTTGATATGTGTATGTTAATTCTATATTGAAGTACTTCCATGGCAAAAATCTGTCGTGTCATAATCCATCTCTATAATAGGAAAAACTTGTTGGTTTGTAATCATTTAACCGCTTTAGGATGGCAAATTGGTGGTCGTCTTGACCCTTCAAGATGTGAGGGTTCACTCTCAAGCGGTGGTCGCCTTAGCCTTGCAGGCCACCAAATACCATCACCACCCTGATTTAATTTTTCCTAAGGTCGAAGGGGCAAGTTTTGTTCCAATAAATACTTGAATCATATTGTAATTCCGGACACAGAGGGTGAGATAGCTTGAAGTATTTCCTGAATTGATTTGATTATTCCCTGTTTTGGAGGTTTTCTCTGCGATTATCATTTTCTGTTATTGAGTTTGTAAACTCATTTTATTTCTTGATAAATTCTTTTTTTGAGAAAACACGGTAATCATTTGTTTTTACCAATTACGAACCCGATCATTTATTTATTCTGAGTTTATTTGTTGGAGCGTCTGATTTTAAAAAGAGATTAAATAAAAAATTGATATTTCGGCATTCGGGACTTGCTTGTTACATATATGCGGTGTAGTGTCCCCAATGCCGAGCCCCGTTACAGATCATGTTATATGCAAAGAATTGTAAATATGTTCTATAGGCTGGTGAGCCAGGTTTTGTATAAGCTGTAGGCTTATGAGTTTTGTTAGGCCAGGGAGCCTAAGTGTTGAAGGCCATGAGCCTGTTGATGTACTTGTATGTATGTAGGTCAATTAATAAAATATAAATACCGCCAGTGCAGACCGACCACGATGAATGAGTGATGGGGGACTGAGCGTCCACAGAATGGGCAAGGGATCAGGGGCTAGAAGGTGGGAAAGGGGCTGAGTGAGGAGCCTAGGGGCTAAGCCTAGGGGGCTTAGGCTTGGAATAATATTTTATTATTGTTCCTAAAAATCCATGTGCACATTCTTTTATCCTAAGTCCTTTTTGGAAGGACCCGTAAGTTCCCAAGTGGTGGGAGGAAGGTGAACAGATGGAATGCATGCAGTTCCCAGGGTGATAAGTGTCAACCCTGGTGCATGAAAATAAAATAGAGAAAGTAAGCTGAGAGGGGGACACTCTCCTCCATTCTGAATCGAACCTCTGTGCTTGGAACCAGTACGACCTCTGCCGAATATCCTGATTCATCTCTGAAACCGTTAAGTTGTGTTTGCCTGAGGAGAACTGTGTATACCTTGTCCAGAGCTGTGAGTCTATGGCTATCTCTGAGATAACCTGTGAGTGTAATTCCCAACTTGCGGGAAGCCAGTGAGGATTTTTGGAAGGAATCTTGTGGTTCAGGGAAGCCGAGGTAGCCCGTGCATGAAGTCTGCTCCGAAATCATCACCGTGAGATCATCCTGTGATTGCCGAGCCAGTTGTTGGAAGAATTTGTCTATGTTTCCTGTGGATTGTTGTGACCACGCAGTACTGGACTACGTGAGGCTTGTTGGCCTGTGAGCGACTCCTCCAGGTGAGGGAGTGTGTAGAAGGAGAAGAGGACTCCTGGAAGGAACCCTGTAGCTGCCATAGAACCCGGAGAATTTCGGTCCAGCCTGTTCCTGTAACCCAAGGTAAGGGAGACTGGCAGCCGAAGGAATGTCTAGGTGACAGAGAAGGTGCACTCTCCTGGGGTGGAACAGGCATGTGGGGAATGAGGTTTTGTGGGCAGTGAGCGTGGGAGATTCCTGGGAGAGCTTCTCCCTGGTGAATGTGTATGTGATATCTTCCCTGTAACCTCAGCCTAGCCTAGGATTCCTTGCCTTGGGGTGGAGCTCGGTCCCAGCTCGGGGGTGACCTACTGTTGAGCTGATGAACAGTGTGGTCTAAGGCTGGGAGGTTCGTGGAAGGCCTGCACTTGGTTGGTGTAATTCTACAGCCAATAAAAGATAAGTATTGAATTATGGTTTATCACATTTGAACATGACTGTGCTGTTTTGTATCATGTTTTCCGCTGTGTAAATGAATTAATGATGAATGCTATGGAACGTTTAATTATAGAAGTGCCCAGATATGTTTCACTCTATATTTTAAATGTGTTTAATTCTGTTAAATGCATGTGCTCATAAGGTCTGTACAAATTAGTTTTAAGTGTGTTTTATTGTGTTAAATGCATTTGCTTATAATTCCATGTACAGAATGGTAAACTGAGAGGTTGGGAAAACCAGGGTAGTGAAGGGCACACTACAAATTGGTATCGGAGCAAAGGTTTCAACACTAAGCCTAGATGGGCCAGTGGAGCGGTCTTTGGACCGAAAATATGAAGAGAAATTGGGCCTGGGATGGCCAATTTCGGATGTTGGTTCGTTCCAGTGCGTCAAGCAGTTGCTTGACCACGTTTATAAGCTCAGGAGGTTTAGCGGTGCTATGAAACTACAGCTGGTATGGTCTATGACCACAGGAAGACAGGTTTCTACGCTGATGGTGTGAGAACCGTCGGATCTGTTCGGGAGGGAAGGCAAACCCTTGTAACCGTCAGATCTGGAGAACGTGCACAAGATTCAAAACTTTCGAATGCTGCACAGGAGTTTAACTCGGGAGGATCGTGAGTCATAAGATCCCTGTGGGATTACCCGTCAACCGTCCGAGTTGACAGAAGTTGCACAGAAATTAAGTCCTCATGGGTAGAGGAGAAGTCCCGAAGAAGCGTCGGGATATTAGAATTCAAGAGAATCGAGACCCTGTGATTCTCAAAAACCCGAGGAGGAATCATAGCCATAAATATTGGGAGGACACGTGTCAGAATATTGGAGAGAGTCGGAACTCAGAGAATTGGAGTTCTCAAGCACGTAGAAATCTTGTCACACGAAATCGCGATCTGCGAATTCGCGACAAGATCCGAACCGTTTATATTAGTGGACACGTGGCAGAGATCTGCACCATCAGGGAAAGTCCCGATAAGGAGTAAATCCACCGGTGATTGAGGTTCATCGGGAAAGTCCCAATAGAAAGGTCATTCATCGAAAATCGGGAAATCGGAGATTCCGGAGGCAAAGGTTTCGTGCATGGGAAAATCGCAATACGCGATTTCCCGATAAGGCTTAGGTGCATGGGGGCCACACCGAATGTCAGGAGGATAGGTGGCATATTTATAGAAACAGGAGAGAGGACTGTTGACAAGTCAACGACTGGGACCCATCGGAGATCCCGTGAGCATATGAGCAGGACATTGAAACTGCCGAAACCCGACGGGATAGGGTGGAGGTCATATAGTATGGTCCTGTGGACCGGAGGCTGAGCCAAGGGAGCGAGCCAGTATAAAAGCATATCGGGAATCGGAGGGTCGGAGGCTGCGAATGCATTTGCATTGCGACGTCACAAATTCTGAAACTCTGATAAGAGGATTGATCACGGTCATGGGCAGTGGTCGTATGGTGAGGCTATAGCCTGGAAGGCTAGCACGGACGGAGCCCATTGGAAATCGGGAAATCGGGGATTCCACTGTCAAGCGTTCTGGCACATTCATGATTGCGAAACCCCGAACCCCGATAAGGGATAAGGTCAGGGTCACGAGTCAGCGGTCACATAGGCCAGGGCTGAGCTTGGAGGACTAAGGCATATCGGAGATCAGAGAATCGGGGGTTGCGAGGACATGCGCCTGTTGACAGTGCAAGTGCCGAAACTCCGATAGGGGTAGTCACGAGAGGGAAATGACCACGGTCAGGGTGCATGGTCATATGAGTCAAGGGCTAGGCTCAGGAGGGCTAGCACGTAAAAAGGATCATCGGAGATCGGGAATCCGAGAGGATAGTAAACCTTGACATCAGGAGTTGCGAAACTCCGAAATTGGAAGTCCCGAAATAACTGAAATGGAAGTTTTGGTCACCCGAAAAACACAGAGACATACAGAACTCAAAAAACTTGTGAAGATGAAATAACTTTCGTTCTTGTTCATATTAATTATGAATATTGTGGGATATTCATGAAGTTTAATGGCCTGACAATTTTGAATTGGATTGCACAGTGTGTGTTCTGAATACAACGGAGGCCAAAACTCCAGATAATCAACACCAAGTATGGAGTGGGGAAGAATGTCAATTATCCCTGAAATGGAATATGAACAAGAAGGAAAGGATGTTAACCAAGGAGTCGAGGGATCACACTCTAATGGACATGGAAAAGGGATGGATAAGGAAGGACATATGATGAAAATCATTGAAGGGTTACAAAGAGAGGCTAAGGAACGCTGAGCTGATAGCCGAAAGCTCATGAAAGTCAGAGATCGGCAAGGGAAATTAAACTTAAGATTCATGCAAAGTCTGGAAAGAATAGAGAAGAAACTTTAGAAAGGAAGAAACTCAAGTACGACGGAGAGTCGCAGAACTCATGGGGAAAGAAGCAGGTCGAGGAGTGGTAGCCAACATCACAGTCGCTCCCAAAGACGTTCTGGTAGTAAGACACACAACAGTTCAAGCCCATCACCTACTAGAAAACATCATAAATCTGGAAGGGAGGAATTGAAAGGAGAAATGAATAAAATTAAACCTCCAACATTTGATGGGGAGCATAAGAGGGAGGAAGATGCTGAGACATGGTTGCTTGGC
>ML800821.1:64700-84238 GCA_009831015.1 Picea engelmannii
CCTAACTCCAAATAGAACCCGTAAGTGGAAGTGTCGCTATCTCGACCAAGCTTCCCTAGCAGGCAACTGACAGTCATCATCACACGTCTTAGGGAGCGTGAACTAGCATCGTTCTCCCATGATTTCAGGTTTCAGAGGATACATGGTGGGAAATGCCTCCACCCCTCCTAATCATATCTAGGGTCCACACCCTACAATGGAGGATACAGAGTGGGAAACACCTCCACCCCTCCTAACAGAACTAGGGTCAACACCCTACAATGGAGGATAAACAGTGGGAAATACCTCCACCCCTCCTAACAGAACTAGGGTCAACACCCTACAATGGAGGATACACGGTGGGAAATACCTCCACCCCTCCTAACAAAACTAGGGTCAGCACCCTACAATGGAACATACAGCGGCACTGTGTTGCTGGAGGTTTTTTCATCGTTTATTCGGTTTTGGGCAGTGTCAGTACCAAATCATGCACTAGTCCACATATCATAGCAATGCATCCAAATCAATATAAATTTCACATACGATATTCATACCATAATGTTTCTCGGTTAGTGGTCCTAATATCCACTTTCATCATCATTCTCTTGGCTATTTCAGAGCACATAACCTGCAGATTAGTCTGTAACACAACTCATACATTTTATTCATTATCATCATGTAATCGCATACCATCATCATTTCAATTTGGTTTCCCTGTACCGATAAATTAACATCACAGTGTTCCAATCAGAATTAGATTTCATAATATACCATAATTCAAATTCGTCACCCATTCACAAGATTATCATTTGCCCAAAATAGACTGCATTGTATTCAACATCATTCTAATAGTATTTAAACAGTCATTAATTTCACTTTCTCACAATATGTCGCATCATATACATCATCATCAACAACATTTAACATTCGTAAAATTTACATTCACATAATAGATCGCATTACATGCATCATCATCGACAATATTTAAACATTCATAAAAGTTCATAAATTTTAAAGTTTAAGTGTATCACTTAATAGTTTTACTGTGACTAGGAAATAAAGTGTATAGGCCTCAGGTAATCCTGGTTGTCTAAGTCAAAAGGTGGTGTTACATTCACCCATCCTTCGAGAAACATGTTCTCGAGGTAGTCAAAATAGTGAGGGATAGTCTCGCCGTAGTGTCTCGGCGTCTTCCCAAGTAGCAGATCCTGGACTATACTTGTCCCACTGGACCTTAACTTGATCTACCAGATGGTTCCTGAGCTGTCGGACTCTATGGTCCAATATGCATAATGGTGCTACCATGAGGGTTCCCACGTCCGATACCTGCAATTCCTTCCAATTTAGTTTATGTGATTCATCAGCAACATAATGACGTAAAACAGATACATGAAATATATTATGATTTTTATGCAAGTGGGGTGGCAGTACGAGACGATAGGCAACAGGTCCAATTTTCTCTTGGATCCTGAATGGCCCTATAAAATGAGGTGACAACTTTGTCCCCTTTCCGAACCATATGGTACTCTTATTAGGCCTGATACGAATGAAAACCTGGTCTCCAATTTCATAACTTCGGTCGACCCCGTGTGCATCTGCATAGATTTTCTGCCTATCCTGTGCTTCCTTTAATCTCTGTCTAATTTGAATCACTTGTTCCTCCATTTCTTGAATCAATTCTGGCCCAACTGTTACTTGGTCTTCTAGTCTATCCCAACTCAATGGTGTTCTTCATGGCCTCCCATACAAAGCTTCGTATGGTGGCATTCCAATGGAACTATGATAACTGTTATTGTAAGCAAACTCTACCAAAGGTAGGTACTTCTCCCACTGGTTTTGATTATCCATTACATACATCCTAAGCATGTCTTCCATGACTTGATTTACTCTCTCAGTTTTTCCATCTGTTTCAGGATGATAAGTTATGCTTAAGTTCAACTGAGTCCCCAATGCTGACTGTAAACTTGTCCAAAATCTAGAAGTGAATTTGGAGTCCCTGTCTGAAATAATCTTCTTTGGTATCCCGTGAAAATAGATAACTTCGCTTTTGAACACTCGTACCACATCAGTAACATCGTAAGTGTCTCTAACTGGAATGAAATGAGAACTCTTGGTTAACTTATCCACTATCACAAGAATGGCATTGTGTCTATGAGATGTGAGCTGCAACCCTACAACAAAATCCATAGAGATGACTTCCCACTTGGACATAGGGACATCATGTGGTTGTAGGAGGCCTGCCGGGTGATGGTGGTCGGCTTTCACCTATTGACACTCTAGGAATTGGGCGATGAAATGGAATACATCACTCTTCATGCCTACCCAAAAGAAAATCTTCTTCATATCTGCGTACATCTTCTTTACTCCCAGATGCGCACAATAAAGTGATCTATGGGCTTCCTTCAATATGATGCTTCAAATATCCCCATTCTCAGGGATGTACATCCTTCCTTGATACCTTAACAGTCCGTCTGTTTCCAGACTATATCCTTCATACTTTGAAACTAACTACCTCCCACTATGGAGGTTTGAAGTAACCTTTAAATACCAACTGTCTCCTGGTAGTTGTGTCAACACATGTTCCCTCAGATTGACCTTTAAGGTTACCAAGGAGAAGATACGTGGTCTCCTACTCAAGGCATATGCGACCACATTTTCCTTTCCCTTTATATATGAAATACAAAAATCGTACTTACTCATAAACTCACTCCATCGCCTTTGCCTGGCATTCAGATCTCTTTGAGTGAAGAGATGTTTTAAACTTTGATGGTCCATTTTGAGCTCAAAGTTTCACCCCACAAGATAGTGCCTCCAAAGTTTCAGAGCTAGCATTATAGCTACTAACTCTAAATCATGAGTTGCGTATAGCTCCTCATGTTTCTTCAACTTCCTTGATGCATAAGCTATCACTTCTCCATCCTGCATTAGCATGGCCCCCAACCCTTGTTTCGAGGCATCCGTGCAGACCGTGAAGTCCTTTTCCATATTTGGCACTCGTAGAATTGGTGCACTAGTTAGTAACCTCTTAAGTTCAATGAATGCACTATCACATTCTTTTGTCCATTCATACCTGACCCCCTTGCGTTGCAAAGTGGTGATGGGTTTCGCTATTTTTGAGAATCCTTCCACAAATCTCTGGTAGTAACCCGCTAGCCCCATGAAGCTTCTCACCTCATGGGCATTTTTCGGCACTAGCCATTCCATAATGGCCTTCACCTTTTATGGGTCCACCGAGATTCCTTTGCCTGAAATGATGTGACCTAAATAGTGGATCTCTTTCTGGAAGAAGGAACACTTCGACAGCTTCCCATACAATTTGTTCTTTCTAAGGCAAGACAACACTATTCGCAAGTGTTCCTCATGTTGTCTTTCACTCTTGATATAGATGAGAATGTCATCTAGAAAAACTTGTACAAATCGATCTAAGTACTTCTGAAATACACCGTTCATGAGGCTCATGAATACTGTTGGCGCATTGGTCAATCTGAAAGGTACCAAAACAAAATCATAATGTCCAAACCGAGTTCGAAAGGAAGTTTTTGGGATATCACCTTCCTTAATCCTTAAATGATGATATCTTAATCGCAAATCGATCTTTGAGAATATCGCTGCTCCTTTCATCTGATCGAAGAGGTCATTTATTCACGGCATTGGGTACCTATTTTTCACTGTGGCACGATTGAAGTCCCTGTAGTCTATACACAGTTGTAATGATCCATCCTTTTTCTTTACAAAAATTACCGGTGCACCCCAAGGTGAGACACTGGGCCTTACTAGCCCTAAGTCTAGTAACTCCTTCAACTACATTTGCAATTCACAAAGTTTCGGCGCTGTCATCTGATACGGAGTCTTAGATATTGGTTCTGCACTAGGTTTTAGCTCAATAGTAAAATCAAGCTCCCTCTTAGGAGGTAACCTCGGTAACTCTTTCGGAAAAACATCCTGAAATTCTGACAATACCCGGTACTGATCTAATGAGGGTCCCTTCCTTTCATTCACTGCTTCCACTACATAAAGTTGACACCCTTGTCTCAAGAATTTCTTGACCTTCATAATTTATATAAAGCGTAATGACGCTTTTCTCTGTACACCCTGGATCTCTACTGGTTTTCCTTCATGATCGACATAAAGCACCGTCTTTGCGAAACAATCTACCAAAGCTCGATGAGCTGCTAACCAATCCATTCCAATGATTAAGTCATATGCCCCAAGAGCAGTGACATATACCTTCAACCTGGTAGTGCACACTCCTAGGTCTACTATACAATTATTGACACTATGTCCTACAACCTGTTTTCCCCCCAAAGCCATCTCGACTTGTTTAAAGTCATCGTGCTCGTAGGCTGCCAACCCACTCTTTTCTAATGCAGATGGTGAAATGAAACTATCTGTTGCACCATAATCAAACAAAATCTTAACATTGATATGATTTAGCGTACCTGATGAATCCACTACTGTGGATTGATGTTTGGCCTAGCGGTTATTAACCACTGCGTAAATCTGGTGGTTGCTACTTGACCTCCCATTGGTGCCTTTCCTTCTCTATGCACAAACCCTGATTGTAACTCTGGGCAGTCCCGTTGGTAATGGGGCCCTTCTCATCTCCAACAGGTAATACGAGATTGAACCAGTGCACTGTTATGTGGTTGACTCTGAAATGATTTCCTTCCCCTGGAACCCCTGCCCCTACTAGCTGTTCCCCTAGATGGTCATGGACCTGTCGGCACCATTGGCGATGAACGAGATGCTGCACTAGATGCCATTGAAATCCCTGCAGCTACTGTCCTTGGCACGACCCTGTTACCATAAGGTGGTGGCCTTGAGCCCCCTCCCCTAGGAAATGTCCTCGGGGTCTTTCCTACGAATCCTGGGCGATGGGGAAATGTCGATCTTGTACCCCCAGTTAAGTTCATGTGTTCTTCCGTGTATCACGAATTTTCCACCACCTCCGCCACTGAAGATGGTTTCCACATCCGCACCATAGCTCTTATCTTCGGGTTCAATCCATAGACGAAGAGCTCTGCCTGTCGTTGGTCATTGTCCATATACGAAACGTACTTGATCAGTTCCATAAACTTGATCTCATATTCTTCTATAGTTCTATTTCCTTGTACTAAGGCATGAAATGCCCCTATCTGTTGTTCCTCGTAGTAGGCTGGTAGATATTTCCTTCGGAACCTCTCCTCGAAAAGTTCCCAAGACACTGTGTCTGGGGTAAGGTGTAGTTGTCTTTCCAAGTTTCCCCACCAGTTCAAGGCATTGTCCCTTAACTGAAAAATTGCGATCTTTGCCTTCAAGTTGGATGCATAGTCCCTCAAGGCAAAACACCTTGTCATGTCTTCCAACCATGCTTCCGCACGTTCACTGGCGCGACCTCTGGCAAACTGTGAAAGTTTGATCTTCTGCAATTCTCGCGTGATGTCTTCAGGTGGAAGTCCTCCCCCTAAATCCCTTGACGCTTCTGGATTACCCGTTCCATATGGTGGAGGTTCCACTTCAGTCCCTGCCAGTTGGCGCCCCTTTAAAGTCTCGTTAATGGCTTCCAACGAGTGTAGTATGAGGGCTAGTTCGGGCGATGGTGGTGGCGGTGCCCATGATGATGCTCCTCTGCCTCGACCCCTTCGATTCCTGACCATCTCGTACACTTTAACCTACATCACCCAAAGTTGTCAAGGTGAGTTCAAGGACGTTTCAAATTGGTGCTACTTAAACTTAGAAACAGGGTTAGGCGTAATTTTTCTTTACTTGTCAGTAAACAAACATTACTCCATTAGGGGATTGGTTAGGTTTGGGTTAGGATTAAGCATCTAAGCTTGGTTTCTTCTCCCTTGTGAAAATAATTATTGGTTCCCATACCCTGTAGCTACGTTAGCCTTGTTCTTTACTCGTCACTTTCTAGTACATATGCCACCTCCTTCCCGCTTGTCCTAGTTTAAGCCCTAACATCATTGATTACTTTAATGTAGATTAACCTTATACTTAAATAAAATAATTAATTTAAAATTATTATTACACTAATTCAACCCAATTAACCTTTCTTTAATTTTACTAACTTGACCTTTATATATATATATATATATAAATAAATTATTTATACTAAATTATTTAATTTACTTAAAACTATTTTCACACTTTAAAATATAAAAATAAATGAACACACAGATGGATTCGGGCATGCATGGATTCCACGTGCCCGTCTGACTTCCTCTAGTTCCCTCATATCTAACCCCATCATTCTACACCTATCATCTTTTTGACTCTCTACGTGTCCTTCCTCTGCCTCCACTTTCTCATCCGCTGAGACTTTCCTCGCATCAGTCTTTGTCTACCACAGATCTGTCTCTACTCTAATCAGAGGTTTCTAGAATCTCCCTTGCCATGGCTCACATCCTTGCCATTGTTTTGAGCACCTTGCTAGTGATGGGTATTGTTGTATCTGCTGCTAGATCATTTGCAGAAACAAAGTATATTGATATGGTCATGGACAAGATCCAAGACCTGGAGTCCAGTCTCTTTAAAATATTATGAACCAATCCCAAGTTTGCACAATTTGCGGAGTTCGCTCTCTGGTATGGTAAGAGGTATGATTCAGTCCGCCAGCTTGTGCACAGTGTCAGTACCTTCGTGAAGAATGCGGAGTTGATCGAGTCAAGAATTTGCATGAACCTTTCTTATACTTTGGTGATAAAGGGTAATTTCCTATATATTTTTTTTGTAGTGAGAAATAAAAATGATTTGCTTGTAATTCCAGCTCTGTATGGATTTTGGTGTTCTTCTTTCGGTTTATTTCTTTTGTATTTATAAATTTATTTATCTGTGTATATGCATGTAATTAAATCGGTATATATGTATGCATATAAATCGTCTTCCCATATTGCCCATGGGATTTTGCCCCTAACTATGAAATTCCCGACTCAGTTTCGGGTTTCGGGGTTTCGTAATCCCCAATGTCAAGAATTTCTATCCCTTCAAAGTCCCGATTGCCGATTCACCGCTACGACACTTTATGTACTAGCCCTCCAGGCTAGACATCCATCTCATATGACCACAGTTCCATGTGACCCCAGCCCTGTCCTACATCGGAGTTTTGGGGTTCTAAATGTCGAACCTCACAAGTCCTTGGGACTCACGATTCTCCGATCCCCGATATGCTCCTAGCGCATTATCCCTCCAAGCTATGCTTGTGGTCCACACAGCCTCTCCTTGTGACCACAGTCTTATCCCTTATCGAGATTTTGGGGTTTTCAATACCCTGATACCCCTGTCCACGGGACTCGCGATCCCCGATATGCCGTTGCACTCCCTTCAGACTTTATCCCCTCCTGGCTATGCTTTGGGCCCATACGACCGTCTCCTATGTGACCGTAGTCCTATTCCCTGTCGGGATTCGGGGTTTCACGACTCTCGCTGTCACGAACCTCTGTCCTCGCAATCTCTCGATTACCGATCTACCGATGCGGTACTTTGTGCGTTAGCCCCCCCCTGGCTAAGCCCTTGGCCCATATGACCATTATACCACAAGTCCATAGCCCTGTCCCCTATCGGGGTTTCAGACATCGCAATATCATAATGCATGAACCCTGCGTCTACGGGATTCGCGATGTCCCGATACCAGATATGCCTCTTCCTTGCACGTTAGCCTCTTCCGGCTATATCGAGGTCCATGTGACGTGCTCCTGTATGACCACTGCCTTGTGGCTCCACATCGGGGTTTCTGTCCTTCTCGAGCAAGAATTGCTTCACTTCAAATTTCACGATGTCGTTTAGCGTTTACCTTTGGTCAATGAATGGTTAAAATTTTTACAAAATATAAATTTTCCAGCGCCCCCTTAAAATTTTGTTGAAGTGGGTATAACTTTGACTTTTGCGGGTTAACTGTTAATGAAATTGGGATTCGGGGTTTCCTGTAATAAAGAATCATGAAACCCCAATCTCTGATTTCGTGATGTGATTAAGGCCTAATTAAAACATCAATTAATTAATCCTTTTAACGAAGGTTTAAGAGTTAAGTTAATCATGTCGCGGTTTCGGGGTTCATGATTTTGTAGTGCATGGATACTTTGTCCATGGAACTCGTGATATCTCGATCCATGATGCACTCTGCCACCTGTCCACCATTGACCCTTTCGTGGGCCCCGTTGTCCCTTGGCCCATCGGGAAATCACATTTCGTGATTTCGTAGTGCATGGATACTTTGTCCATGGGATCTGCGATTTCCTGGTTCGCAATGGCCCGATGGACGACCTCCTGTTGGGACCCTTCCCGATGGCTCCGATCACTTCCACGCATCCTTAGAACGGACGGTCCTGATCGTCTCTCGCTGTTTCGGGGTTTTCAATGCCAAAGTGCATGTGTCCACGGGATTCCCAATATCCCGATCCCCAACTTTCTTCGGTTTGCTAACAGCTGGCCCCTCACGATGGCACTATCCTCCCTCTCTAATGTGCGGTCAGCTGGCCCCACTCATCGGGATTTCGGACTTCGCGATTTCGAAATGCAGAGATTTCGTGTCCATGAAATCCCCGATATGTTGGTCCCCGACTTTCTTCGGATCTCTGACACGCGTCCTAAATGGATGGACGGTCCAGGTTTGATCTCGCTATTTCAAGACTTAAAATGTCCCGACTTCCTTGACCTCGTGAATCCCGATTTCACAAACGCCGATATCCCGATGCCTTCACATCTATCATCGAGATTTCTTCTTCTGTCCTCACGAACTTAACTCCCTCGCAACTCCTTGCAGATCCGACGGCTGTCGGGTATCTGCCCGAGATCTGACGGATCAGATCCGTTCTCCGGCGTAATAGACAGCTCTATTTTTGGGATAATGATAGTTGCGTGAGCATTATGTGGTGTAAAAATTGCTCTTCTTCGACACGGTTAAAATTGTATGGGTCTATTGTTCCTGACATTTTTCATTATTAAAATTCACCGAGGCTAATACAGGCAAGTAGTTTACACACTTCCTGTGCGATACAAGTCTTCCAAATCTCCCTTTTTCCTGCTACGCATTGGCAGCGCCTCATTTAGGTAAGTTCGAGATGAAGTAGGCCTTTTCAAGGTCTTGCAAAAGTCCTGTTGCATTTTATATAGTATAATTCGTGTAGTTATTGAATCTTGCCAACTTCAAGCCTTCAATAGAAGCTTCCCTCGACATTTTCATCGATTTCAGGTGTCTATCTTTCCCGAAACTTCATGGAAAAATATTGCTCAAATAAAATTATATTACCAACTCTCTTTTCGTGCTTAATAGCTTTATCAGGCTACTTTAAGGGTAGCCATTTTATGGGAAGTGATCCTTCAAACTATCTGGTTTGCTGCCACTATTTTAAAGGCGTTCCTTTGAATATTCAGACTAAGACTGTATTAGCCATTTATGATCTAGTAAAAGGGTATTACCTAAAACGGTTGTTTGTGATATATATGAGACCATTTGCTTGGATAATGTAGGCGTGTTATCTTGAGTATATTTTCCGATACTGTATCAGTCATATTGGGTCAAGCTGAATGTTGCTTGACATAATCTATTAAGACACAACTGATGTGTTCTGCTTACAGGTTAAGCATGGCTGGCGTTAGCGTTTGGGGTTTTGGCCCTTAGGCCCAGATTTAGAACTGAGACGCTCTGATACCATATGTAACAGCCATATAATTCTAAACATCATTTTATTTTCATAATCAATTTATTTCATGAACTGAGATAATATCTTCATAACATAACAACAATATTCATAATAGCAACTTCGGTAACTTAAATTTATCAATGAATAATGTTTTCATGGCAGAATGAAATAAATACATAGTTTAACAGATTACCTGGTTCTGATGCTAATTTCTTTTGCATTGCTGTTGCCTTCCTGCTACCTGATACACAGACCAACCCTGCCACAAACAAAGAATAACTGCCCAAACCTACTGTCCTCCCTGCCAACTAGGAAAACTACCTAGCTCCAGGATATCTATGGATATCCTAGCCCCCGTGCCCAAAACCTCCAGCAATTCGGTGCCTCAACTGATCAAAGCCATAGCCAGAAACTCTCTGCTCACAACAAATCTCACAATCCTCCCAGAATCCCTCCTCTGTCGAATGCCCCTCACGTCCACCTCCCTTCCTCCCTTATTCCTCCTTCACCAACTCATGCAGATACTTCCTCAACCACCCTCGTGCATGTCCCTTATCATTCCTTTAATTTTTTATCTTCTCGGGATTAAAAGGTTATCCCTTTTTGGGTACGTAACCATTTTTATAACATATAACATTGATCTCTTAAATTTATTTCTCATGTCATTAAATATAACTTGTAGTTAAATATTTAATTAGTTAATCACAATTATATCCTTTAATTAATTAATAACTCACTTTATTAAGATCATTGAATCATATTTGTTTAATTAATACCTTGTTAACACAATTAATCCCCTAATTAATTTTACTTTATAATTCTTAAACATTTATCCAACTAGGGTCGTTACATAAATGGGAATTTGGGAAACAAATCATTTAAAATATATATAAAGAGGATGGAGGAGGAGGAGAATGGATCTCATCTTTATGCGTAATGTTACACTGCAAAATTTTTGTCTTGACTAAACTTATCTTGTGGGAGTTGGGATACCTAGCTCGGGTAATGAGTGATAGCTCGACCTTGCGAGGCGATATGGGTGCTATTGTTTCTATGGTATTGTGTGTGTGGCCCCTTTGCGGCTCAGGGTTCTCAGGAGGAATAATATTACCCCTAGCATTGGCTGGGAGGTACAGGTGAGGTCACATCGGTCGGCAGGCAGGAGCTAGACAGAGCGCATGCAGGACAATGACTCAGAGCTGTCACATTTGTCTATAGTACACATGCATTTATTTTTGAATGGTAGATTAATATTGTTTGTGTGATTTCATTACTGTACTTCTTTTCTGTAAAGATGATGTTTTACTCAGCATTTTATAATCAATGAACTTAAAGTCATCCCAGCCTTGCTTGTGGTATTCTGAACTGATTTCTAATGGCGAACCCAACCCTGATTGCTATGAATTTTCTTTGTTTGTTTTATTGACTATCATGAGAGATTGTTCTTTATCTTCAACCCTTATCCCAAGGTCATCAGACCGTTCCTGAGCAGTCGGTCAGAAGCCAAATCGACGGTCGTCACTTCAGTGTATAAAGACCTATAGATTCTAATGCCCTGCTTTTTTGTGCATGGATGTTGAGTGAAGGATAATTTTTGCCCAGGTATCTACCCCTCACTTATCTCTGCGCTCGATTGATGCATGGCTGAAGGATTTCTTTGTGCCCTTTTTGTGATTGAGTATCCTTGTGTTTTGATATTTTCGTTGTCGAATGATTGGTCCTTGCACCTTCTTGCTTCCAATATCTCTGTATTTTTGTCGATTATCTCTGTTCTTTATTCTTGTGATTTCTTATGATAAACCTCAGTGAATAATACCTTGATTTTCCAACGATTTACCCTTTTTTGACTGTGATATTAAACTCATGAATGAAAGTGAATCATACCTTGATTTGACAACGAATTTACCCTTTGATTTAATGCAAATTGAATCTTTATTACTGCGATTTTAATTTTGGGTGATTTTTCCTTGGCAATTTTAAGTCAGCATTATTATGGCAGCGATATATGTTTTAATTTCCTACTAAATTCTTTTGTTAATCCTTTTAAAACTGGCGAATTTAATGACAACGTTTTACTACACCGTGTAAGGATAAATAGTAAATAATGAAATTAATATGTGATTTAATCCTTTTAAAGACATGTTTAATCCTTTCGAATACTTTTAAATCCTTTTTGATATGCGTCTTAATCCATTTTAATACTTTTAATTATGCGTTTTTGATAATGCAAATCAATATGTGTTTTAATCATTTTAAAACTACCGAATTTAATGCCAACATTTTCATATGCTAAATATTAAACAGACCGTGTAAAACATTGAATTGTATAGTTGTTGACGGTGAAATTATATCCTCGTTGACAACAAATTTTATAGATGCTGACAGGGAATGGTATAGATGTGTTTGTGTATATGTGTTGATAGTGATGTATATCAATCATGAGACAGTAAATAATGTGTGTTAATAATTCATAGGCAGTGATATCATTGACCTTCAATAATGTGTGTTATTAATAATATGGGTTAATAATTTATAGGCAACATTATCATTGTCAGTAAATACAAATGCGTGATAATAACCTGTTAATGTGTTAACAACAACAATTTTCATTTTATGAAGGACAATCATATAGTGAATTTATTCCAGACAAGAGGTATGAATGGGTAACCATATCACAATTTGATAGTAAACATTGACAACATTATGGTAGCATTAAACATTGGAAAATAATTTCATTATTTTTATACAACATTACTATTTTATAGTCTTTGATTTTATACATCATTATACCATCATTAAACTTTGGACAACCATTTCATTCTTTTTATACAACATTAACTTTGGACAACGATTTCATTCTTTTATACAACATTACTATTTTTATAGTCAGCGATTTTATACAACACTATTTTATACAACATTACATGGTAGCATTGTTACATAGCCATTTACAGTGATGTGTTATGGTATCATTATGGTAGCATTATGACAACATCGAATTAATGTGTGTTAACGTATAGAGATCTTGTGTTAAAGTGTTAATGTGTTAAGGGAATCAAATTAATGTGTGTTAATAGGTAGATATCATGTGTTAATGTGCTCATGTGTTATAGAAACAATATCATGTGTTAATGTGTAGACAACAACACATTAATGGGTCACTGTCATGTATGACAACGATATTATATATATCATTACAGCTATATGACTGTATTATTATTATTGTGTTATTATCGTTGTATTATTACTGATGTATGTATCATTACAGCGATATAACTGTGTTATATATCATTATATCATTACAATATTATTATGGTATTATATGACAACGATGGTATAATATATATCATTATCATATATCATCATTATATATCATTAAGGGATAGCACTATATTTAGACGACAATATCTTTATTATATATCATTAGTGTTAATATCATTATTAGCTCTTTTTGTATAGACAATGATTATATAGAGCATTAATTTAGATAGCAATTATATTTTGTATATGACAACGAATATTAATGGACGGAAACATTATTTCGGGCCAGTGATAACATTTATAATAGTTCACTCCTCTGCACTTAAAAATCATGCTTAAACGATAATGGTTTATGGTTTGTTGGCGAAGTTGTTTAATAGTTTGGGCAAAATTAATTTGAGTGATGTCATGTTGCATATTATTGCTTGGGTGTGTGGGTATAGTCTTCTTGTCAGTTAATCTGGTATCCTAGCACATTCGATTTATTGCATTATTGGTCTAGATAGGTTGTGTTGCACTAGAGTTATTGTCACACCTATCGCCTTGTGAGAGCATGATTCCTAATGAGGGGATCATTGCGTGCCCTGATGGATAGAAGTGAATGATAACCTGGACGAAGTCTTGTGCTTCCCGATGTGGGCGTTGTTCGATGTAATTGATGTTCATACCGGGTTCTATAATGCCTCAATGCATTGGGTTTTGCGCATCGTAGAGGTTTTTTAGTTACTGATCGTCAAACCATTGTTTCAGGATTGTTTATGTTGTCCTTCATCTTGTAGGAGTTTACTTCCAGGTGTGGGGCGGGTAGTCGTTTATTTTCCTTTTGATTATTGCATGTTTAGTCCAGTTGCATGTTGTACTAGTGTGTTGAGTTGTTGTTGTTTATTGCCTGATCTGTGTGCATTGTGTTCTTCATTAATTTGTGTTGTTTAATTGTTGTCGTTGATTGTCATCCTGCTTAAAAAAAAAAAATGCACTTGTTTTGCGTCGCATGTAGTTGTAACGATTGGGGTTGTTAGAAAACTTTATATTTAAGTGTACAATTCAACTATCACATTCAAATACCATGGTAACTTTAGATGGATGAGCCTTAATCTTTCAACGAGATTGGTGACAAATTACGCATATGTTTAAATGGATAATTAAATGTAAATGTTTATCCTTTCACATTAGAAGAAAGTCATTGTACAACTATAGAATTAAAAAATGTTAATTGGACATCCCCTTTATTTTAATACCTTTAGAAAATCTCCAAACATCTCTACACTTAATCTAATTATTGGGTTAGATGTGTTTAAATCATTAGTAAAAGAATTGATATCTTCTTACAAGTTATTCAATGGAGTATGGTTTCCTTAGGAACTAGAAATCCTTGGAGTTTAGGACCAAGAACCATGAGTTCTATGATGACTAGAGTGATATTTTAATAGTAATAAATAAATTAAATTCTTTTAAGATTATTTGTTAAGAATGGATTTAAAGAAAATATTTTTATATAGTTCAATCATAATGATTGTTATTGGAGACAAATGAAATTGTTAGTAGATATTTAATGGTTAGATATTTTAAGGTTAGGATTTATTTTGTGGGATAGTTATGATTTTTATTCTATCTTGGAGAAAGGTCTACCTTGTATTGAGTTAACATTAATTGTCTTAATTCTTACTCATAATGTTAGAATGTCAGAGTAGTTTCACATAAGTTAGTTATGGATAAGTTATCAACGAATTATGTTAATGATTATCAACCTGGCTGTGATAGTATTGAACTATTGACTGATTGTAAAATCTTGTAATTAAGGTACCTAGTATAATTAAAGTTTATAATAGTAGGATTTGGATATAATGGATATTGAGTTTAAATTATGTAGACATAAGCTATTACTTGAAGAAACTTCGTATGATAAACCCTCTAATATGCTTCATATATTCATTTTTTGGAACTTCCTAATGATGTAGAGGAAGTATAATTGGTTCCTTAGAATATATAATGAGGGTATAATATGCTAGAAAATTTTAATTATCGTGATACAAATTATTTTTCCTTGAAGTAATACTTCGTAATTTCTCTTATATTATGTTGTTAATATGAAAATCTTAAAAACATAAGAGCAATATCAATGCGAGTAAAATCCATTTGAGACAGATGTATGCATCTACGTTTGTAAACAACCAAATCATAGTTAAATTTTCAAACAAATCAAAAAAAACTTCATACACATTCAACCTCCTTAGGTCAATTGTAAGGGGAATAAAGAACAAAAGAACACAATACACTTCTTCCTTGTTTAACAGACCAAGAATATGGTCGATAGAACCATAGTAAGTAACCACCCAATTACTTCAACCAAAGAAAGTGGTATCAAATCCCTTACCCATAGCTAGGGTCTAGTATAGAAACCAAAATACCTCTTGAAGGATGAACACCCTGGCATAGAATCCATAGCCAATACCTATGAACAATGATTTCAAATGCAATAATTAGTATGACACTTCGGTAAGATAAACTAACACAATTGGAAAGACATTAATTAAATAATGTCACAGTATTTTATCCACTTCTTGTGCTATGGAACCTTCAGAAGAAGTAGGGGACTTCCTATTTTCTTGGTTTTGCATCCAATTATGGTGAATTTCTTGACTTTCCTAGTGGGGGGACTGAATTTCTATGGCCTTCTTGTTCACATCTTTGAGAATTGTGCATATGTCCTTATCGTGTTTTTTTATTATTCTCCTCCAGTTTGGTCTCGAGATGGGAAATACATTTTTTTTTAATTTATACCTCACACTTTTGAGCTCCCACATATTCCTAGACACACACACAGATGTGTGTGTGTGTGTGTGTGTGTGTGTGTGTGTGTATATATATATATATAAAGAAAAAAAATTATAATGCATGAGGGAACAAGTGTGAAACAACTATAGAAAGTCTAATTAATTTACTATTTAATTTAGTTAAGTGCATGTTTAAAAAAAGGAAGTATACAATATGTATTGATAAGTGTTATAAATTGTTTTATAAAAAAGGTCTTATGATATTTTCATATTGAAGAAATTGATCTTAAACAAATCTCTTAACGGTGAGTGAACAAAGTTGGTAGATGATAAAGTGGTAATGGGGTGAGCAGGAATGTGCATTCATGGTAACGGAAATAATACTCAGAGTATGTTTAGAAAAGTGTCATAAGTGAATTTATGTCATCGGAAGCCCCTGAAATTCATGTGTTTCTAAAGCTAAGAATTTCCTAGGAGGGAAAGGATTTCAATGAAAATACCTATGAAATAAATGGATATAAATACAACATATGTGGGAGGCGGGACATTTATCTATATGTTGGAAGGGAAAGAGGTATTTTTTGGGTGAGCACATGAGTGTTAGGAAAATATTTTTAATTGTACAGAGGTACATTGACAAAGGAGTGGAGCTCAGTTCATCCTCATGGAGTCAAAGTTAGGATTGGGGGTGATCAAAACAAGTAACTTGGTTGTTCTACATCTATGGTTGGGTGGAACATGGTTGTTCCATTTGTTTTCATCAGGTTAGTATAGATATGTATATTCTAAATTATCAGTTTTTGTGTTTATATACACATGTTTTCTTATGAATGTGTATTAAATTCACAAGATTGTTTAATGTGCAAGTTTGATTTTTATGGAATTAAAGTGGGTATTGTTATATTGTGTATAAACTTAATGATTTATTGAATATCTAAATTCCAAGTAGAAAATATTGTAAGAACCATTGCCACATAATAATAGATTGTTTGACATTATTGGTGATAATCCAATATAGTTCTTGTTTATTACACAATTGTGTTATAATGAACACTCAAACATATATAGATCATTGAAGAGTAACACTGTTGTTTCCTTGAACTAAAATTATAAGAATTTAGATCGAAAGAAAATAGAATATCTCTATATATAAATATAGAACATTCTTTAAGTTACATGATTAGAGGAGAAATCGTGTTCCTATTTAACAAAGAAAAATATTGTTTGAGGAGAAGATTAGAAGCAATTTACAGGATTCTATGAAAAGAACTTCAGAGGTAAATAATAATGTTGGAACTTGAATACCTTGATGATATCAACTATGTTCTCATAACGATGATATTCAACCTGTAGAAAAACAAAGTAGGTGAGTATGGTGTAATATTATAGTAGGTAAATAATGAAGGAAAATATTTATTTGATAACTAGACTTAGTTCTCTTTCCCAAAAAATTATCTTTGTTTGTATGGTCTGAATCATGTAATTTGATTCCTACAAGGGAACATGTTATTTAGATTAATATCATTGTAGTATTGACCATGCAAATGATAATTTAATGGTTGCACCATCATATAAATTAAATAATACTAATTACATGTGCTAACCTCTCATTGGGTTCAAATATTGTAGAATTTAATGAATCATAAACCATGGAGGAATATCCATGAATGTCTAATGGGTTCCCTCGCAATAATAGAAGGGACCCATCATTTAAAAAATATCCAAAGGATTTATCAAATATAATATCACAAACAAAAGTAATGCACATTGTATTAAACAATAACATTGTATATCATTAACCCTTCCATGGATTTACTTAGAATATTATGGATAGCGGAGATGAGTATTATAATCGTTTCTTTTTGGTCCTTTCATAGGCTAGAAATTTTAACTATGACAAACCATGGTTTTGCATAATCACCATGTTGAATCATAGGAAGCTCAACATGGTCGACAAATGTCGATATATGGTCACAAAAAACCATCATACATTATCAACTAGTAATTTGGTCAACCATTGTCATTGTCATGGTGAAACCTGGCCATTGTCATGGTCAACCATTTTCAATGATGGTCATGGTAATGGTCAACCATATATCAACCATGTTTGTGGTTCAAATAAGGTAATGGTTAACCATATTCATTCAACCTTGGTCAACCATGGTCGCGATCAACCTTTGTCAACTATGGTCGTGATCAATCATGGTCAACCAAGGTAATTATCAACTACCAATTTTCTCTACCATGGTCATTGTCATGGTCGAAAATTTCCCAATGTCATAATGTCAAGAAGATTCCCTACCCTCGCATTGTCACAATCACTTACTGACATTGCAATGTGTAGTACATATCTCAATGTTTAATTTTGACAAGAATTTCCCAACTTCACAATGTGTCTCCCATCTCCTTATGTCTCATTGTGACAAAAATTTCCCAATGCCACAATGTCACAAACATTTCCCAACTTTGCATTGTGTTGAGCATCTCCCAATATATCCCTATGATGAACCATGGTGGTGAGCCATTGTGTTTAACATCTCCCAATGTTGCACTTGTATCCATGGGCTAGGTAGTAGTGTCATCGATTATGTAATATCAAATATCCCCATATACAAACAAATAATATTTAGTTTGATATTTTATATGACCACAAAATTGACTTTGATCATAGACCTCTAACCCTAACTCTTAACATTTCCATGCACAAAAGCTCCATTGAAGAGCACTCTGACAACCAAAGGCACTTACTTTTTCACAAATAGAAATTCGACATTTCTTAAAATACCTAAGTAATTATTTAAAACTCATATCATATTAGAATAATATTGAATATGACTATCATAATTTTATAAAAACTCTCTCTGCCTCCATTAAAAAATCCTCTATTGAGGTGCTACATAAAAAAAACAAGCATTACAACTAACCCTTAGTATGATAATGAATGTAAAATTTCTAGAAAATGCATTAGGGATGCTTTCAATGCATCTTTAAAATATGAAAAGATAAATAGATACAAAACATTAATTAAATAGAAAAAATAAATCTATATAAATAGAATGCAAGAGAAGCTTTTGTACCTATTTAAAATAGATCCTAGAAAATTTTGGAGGCAAATTATAATTCGTAAAAAAAAAAAAGTAATAGGATTCCATTGAAGGATTGGGATTTCTATCTTAAAATATATATGGATACACTAATGTCATGGAAAACATACCTATAAATGTGAATGAACCTGCACATATAAAATCTAGCTAGCAAAGGGCATACACAGTTTGCATAAAAATGAGAAAATATGGAAACAAGAGAGAGAGAGAATCAAATAATTATATTAACTAAATGAATGAATGATAATTTACACATGATATACTCTTTATAACTCAACTAATGTTCACTGTAAGAGAAGCCAATGTGCCATATTGGTGGTCTAAAGTGATATGGACACACATTGACAATTACGAGAGTTAACTACCAACTAATCTAAGTCAACTAGCCTCTCATACCTCGGTTAATTGACTAAAAGCATTAGTAATGCGCCACTCTGGTGATAATCCCAAGGATAATGTGCATTAGCAGTGATTATCCCAATGTTGCATGGTGATGGAAGCAATGTGGAATCAAGACTCCACTCAACTGATCTAATTGAAGTGTGAACTGAAGAGAATATTCCCCTAGAATGTAGGAAAATGAATATTCTCCCTAAAATATAGGATACTAGATAATTATTAATAAACATAGGGAAAAACTTGGGAAAAATAAATCCTAGGTGTGTGTGAAGTATCTCCAACACCCCCCCTAAACATCGCTATGGTGAAAATAAAAAAATGGGTCCCGACAACGAGGCCATGTTAGGTACCCAAAAATAAAAGACACACTGAAATAAATGAGGGAAGAGGGAAAAACT
>ML800821.1:95315-105385 GCA_009831015.1 Picea engelmannii
TATATATATATATATATATATATATATAATTATTTAACATTATAAATATTTTATAAACTACTATAAATATTTTGGATTATATTTGTTATAGTGATATTTTTAATTATAAATATATGTTTTCTACTCCTTAACAATCACATTATATACATCTATCCACCTATATCAACCATTTTTATTCAAATGTCATTGTTGTAAATCATATACCAATTTTTAACAGTTAACCACTAAATTAAAATATAATACATTAGTGATATGGAAAGCTTAATGCTTTATCTACCTCACATGGAAACCAAGTGCTTATCTCTTTATCTCTTTATCTCTTTATATACAATATCTCTTTATCGTTCTTACGGTATTCATGGAATCCATACATCTAGGGTTTAAAATACAAAAAATGATGATTATCATGGGTAAATTCATGGAATCCATACATCTACGGTTTAAAATACAAAAAATGATGATTATCATGGGTAAAGAGCCGGACTAATTTTTCTCTGATCACGCGGTATTATTTTTTTTTCAAGGTGCCTTTCGCTTTAACACATCTACATATATTAAGACAAGACTTGCACTTGTTTGTACTTTTTCCAATATGGTATTTGTTATGCTGTTCTATCTTTCAATATTTGAAACACAGCTTGTAGTTGACATCCACTGTCGAAGCAAATTTGTTTATATCGCTATCAGCATCTATGCACGATACGCTAAAATAATCGTGGTGACTTTCTCATCCCATAGTACAGGGAATCTTCTGCCATGCTTATCTTTAGATCAGTGAAGGAAGGATTTTCCTGATATCATTTGCAACCCTAGACATAATACAATGAATTTTCTGTCATGTTTCACTTTCTTACAGCAGCTTCAGCATCCTAGTTACGTACGGAACTCTCTAGCTAACCACTATCCTCGCTTCACTTTCAACATTGCCGAAAGGAAAAAGGAAATCTGAATATGTGGCATCCACAACTATCGGTTCGCATTGTGCAAATTAAGCATAGAATACGAGTTAATGAAAGGAACGTCAGTGGAATACTTAATGTGAAAAGCACTTCAGGTCTCACGGAAGCATTTTACCCACTCAATCAATTTACACGACAGTTATGGACAAGACGCTGCATTCGTACGGAGCATTGCAAAAAATATTGACCTAATCAAGTTGGATTCTCCGCACATGAAGGGAAGAAAGACGCCCTCTCGTAGTCCAAACATTTTACTTTTAAAAAAAAAAAAAAAACCGTTTAACGCTGAAACTTTGATACGAGTGGCCACCTGTTCAGGCATTTGCTCACATTCAAATAGTTTGCTCGTTTTACAACTTCCAGTACGCAAATATTATATTACTTGCCCTTTTTTGCTGCTAAAATGCGATGGCAAACAGTGTCTTGCTATTTCAGAAAAAATTTTACGAGTGGGAGAATAAACGGACTTCAGTGCTTGGTGTCAATCACATCCGGTCTTGGTTCTCAATCAAATCTGATCTCGCTGGTCGGATTCTCATTCTCATAATTATTTCTGAAATGTATGATTTGTTTCGCTACTTTTTCGGGGTGAGCCTTAAGCGCCATCCATTTTCGCATCCCATTTTGACAGTCTAGGATGCCATATGCGTCTTAGTCCCATGCGGTATGCACCATGCTATGTATTTCAATTTCATCATAGTAAGCAGCAAACTTAAATTTGAAACTGTCAGTCCTCTAATTACAGTTTGAAGCGGTTTTCAGGTTTTCATTAATTAATTGCATTGCAAAGTTAGAATGTGAATCTGTACGCACCAAACATTATCCCTTCCCATAGAAATCCATATGATGAAGAGAAAGTAGGACGAGTTGAGGCCAGCACGAAAATGCAGAGGGGGCCACTGCACAAATTGGTGAGGACGACGGCATATTATTTTCTATCTCTATTTTTTGGCCTACTTTTTTATTCTCTCTTCATGGCTGTGTATGGTTGTCGTTGCTGCATTGAAATCTGCATTGTTTGATGATATGGGTGCTTACTTTATTGTGTATAGACGTAGGGACCCAAGTGACACAGACGTATAAGGTCATTCCAGACATGCCACTCAAAACACATCGCACATCCAACGCCTGCTGTAGGTGTAGGTACCGTTACATTAGGTGTATGAGGAAGGATTTCTGATATTTTTCTGTGCTTTGCTTGTTTACAGGAATAGGATCACCACCGGCCTCGTCATTTAATTTATTAGGTACAGCTGAAATGTGAAAGAACATATTGCTTTTGGAGGAATCTGGGATATATTTTTATTTTTTTTATTAGCAACAAAATTTATTTATATTTTAATGCTCAATCAGTGTTGAGGATATCTATTCGCTGAGGATGTGCATCCATCATTCTCTACTCTCTATGAATGAGTGAGGGTTGAATTATGGTTGTCCAAGTTTTTATGAAATGATTATTTTATGGGGGACTTTTTCTCAAAATTGGATGAAAAATTGGTAAATGTAAATTTATATTTCAAAATTTTGATTAAAAAAATCATTTTATAAAATAATTAGACAATATTTTTATTTAAAAAAAATTAAATTATATAGAAAATTAATTTATGACGATTTATTTAAAAAAAAAACAAATCATATTTTCATTGAAAAATCAAATCATATCATTCTCTTCATAGAAATGTCAATATTTGTTTGTAATCTTTTATAAATTCTCAATATATAATAATAATAATAATAATAATTTATTTTTAAGATCATTCCTAAGCCACACTAAATTAGTGTATGAGACTCCTTTGGTTGTGAGACAAATTACCTATTAAAAAAAACACAAATTCTTAATACATCACAAAAATTTACAGTAAACAAAGTAAAACCAACATATAATACATCACATCCTCTTCATTTAAAAAAACAAATCTCTTGATAGAAATGTCAATATTTATTTGTTATCCCTTATAATCCTCAACATATAATATATCACAAGGATTTTTAGTGAACAAAGACGAACCAACATATAATACATCACATCTTCTTTATTTAAAAACAAACAAACCATGCCGTACATTTCCTATAATTAAATTACCACTATGAATATTTAAAAAAATAACACATTTTTCGCAAAGTAATCTTTTGTTTTTAAAAGAAAAATTATAGCATTTTAAGGGGATGGAATACAATTTTTTAATATAATAATTTTGATATCAATTTTGAAAGTTTGTGTTGAAATAGATATAGATCCATTATAAGTATGGATTTATTAAGAATTTAGAAGGATCAAATATTTTGATGTGTAAATTTTTTATCAATTAAAATGGATTGAAGTTAACATTATGAAAATATTTATTTAATCATTTAAAATGGATTTAAATTAAGATAAAGAGAAGGATAATAACATTTCTATGTTAATATCATATTTATAGTAATTATATTTTTTATATAAATTTGCAATCTAGATTATTAATTTTATTTCTTTATATAACATTTTTTCTATAATAATAATTTAAAAAATAAAAACAAATTGATATATGAGCTAACATATACTATTATATATAGTGATATCACTTATTTCTATAAAAACATTTTCAGTATACGAAATTGTAAATTGTTATAATTCTGTATTCTGAATTGTAAGAAGGATGAACATAGTTTGGTTTAGATAAGGTCAAAGAAGTCAAATCATTCTAGAAACTCCTAGAATAAGTTGACTAGTCAAAGTGGGTGAAACTAGGAGCTAATCATGGGTTTGGTTGTTGCAATAAGAAAATAATTAAAAATAAATTAGTTGCAACTAGAAGTGGAGAGTTTACTATTTGTGGATAAAGTGGTTATAAGTGCACAAGTGGTTAGAAGTGGGTTAGCCCTAAAATAAGGAAGTTGAGTTAAGTTGGTTAGAAGGTAACCTCTAGAGGAAGCTACTTGGAGAGTATAAATAAAAGAGAAAGGGTCTCCTATTAGCATGCATTGAGCACATTGAATATCCATTATTGTGTAAGGTTTATTGCAAGTACTCATTGATACATATGAAGTTACACAAGTCTAAGGTAGCAAGAAGGGTTGACGGTGAAAGTTTCAGAGTTGTAGAAATACTGGAAAAAAAACCTAGTTTTTTAGGTGCATGCGGGTTGCAATGGAAGAGGTCACTTATGTATGCAAGATGGCATTATAAAAGGGTGCATACGTTTGGAAAACCCATGAAATATTAAGTTGTTGAGAGTGTCAGGTTCTTAGATTCTGAAAGCAATTTACCAGGAAGGCCTACAGTGATCAGGTACAACAAATCTATCTACATGTTCAAAAGGTATGTCATATTTTTATGTGTAGTTGGATATTGTTGTCTACATGAAATATGGTTACAGGAGTTTGAGGATTTTCCCTAGAGAGGTTGTTGGTTGTATGGAGCTTATTGTATGAGATAGATCTATAGAAATGCAATGTTGGTATGTCTAATAGTCATCATTGGTACACCTTGTTGGTTTCAGTGTTGAGGCATATCTTGTAATTCTTGGTACATGGTTAAGAGTTTTTGTGGTACATGATTAAGGGTTGTTGGTTGTGCTTTGTTGTTGAATTTTTTGGTATAGTTTGAGGCTACATATCAGTGAGGTTTTGATGTCTAGTCCATGTGAGGGTTATTACACTTGATCATGATTGTATACACATGTATGACACATGACTAAAGAGACATAGATGCAATTGGATAAGGGATATGTATGATGATGTATGTATAAGGTGCAACTACAGATTGGACATAGTGACATGTTACAGGTTGATGTGACAAAGACAACAAAGAGTCTGAGCTTTAGAAAGGTGAAAAACCTAGCTTTCTGAAGGTGTATGCAATATGTAGTATAGACAGACCATGTACATACGTAGGATGTAGTATAGATAGGTCGCGTACATACATGAGATGAAGCATAGACATGTCGTGTACTTGTGGTATTTATTGGAAGAGGTGGACTTCTGGTACATGATTGATTATGGGTTATTGGTACAGGTTGGTTACAGTTTTTTGGCATAGATTGGTACAGGTTTACAGTAGTATATCTCACACAGATAGTGTGGAAGTGGTTTCATCATTTGAAACTTATATTTTAGGGCACTTGGATGAGGAAAGGAAAGGGGGTTGTAGCCTCCTTTTAGTTGGTGCCAAAGAATCAGGGAGTTGGATCTTCCTTCAGGTTGGAGCCTAAGAAATAGGTGTTTGTAGCCACCTTCTGGAACTTGTAGCCAGAGAACATAAGGGGTGATATCCTCCTTCTAGTTTTGGCTAGAGAATTGGGGAGTTGGAGCTTTCCTCAGGCTGTATCCTAAGAAACTAGGGGGTTGGAGCCTCCTTCTAGTTGGATCTAGAGAATTGGAAGCTGGTGCTTCCTTGAATGTAATTATCTACATATAAGAAAAGCATTATGTGGTTTTCTCCCACATTCGGTTTCCACGTAAATATTGGTGTACCATGCATTGTGTGGATATGTTTGTTATTGTTTATTATGAACAGATGGATGTTAATGTTTATTGAAAACATGTGTACAAGCACAGGGATTTGATGTTTGGAAATCAGTAGTACATGGATATAAATATCATACCACTCCTCCAATATATCACAATGGAAATAATCTCAGTCTAAATAATTGGAAAGCCAAAAATGTCATCATGAATGGTCTGGTTGATTCAGTATATTTCAAAGTTATGCATTGGAACTCCGCAAAGAAGATTTGGGACAAACTTCAGAATGTTTATGAAGGAGATGCCAAAGTCAAGGTAGCATAGCTTCAAACTTACATAGGTGAATTTGAAAATATGAAGATGAAGGAATATCATTGTAGCTTACTTTTTACAAGTTGATGGAACAATGAATGAAATTAAAGGATTGGGAGAAGAAGTTGATGAATCTATAAGTGTTCAAAAATTACTAATACATCTTCGAATGAGATTTGATCCCAAGATATCAACACTAGAAGAAATAACAGATCTGGATTCGATAAACATGGATGAGCTACATGGAATATTCACAACCTATGAAATGAGAACAGGACAAGAGAATCCAATTACAAAAGAAGCAGCGTTCAAAGCATCCAAGAAGTCAAAGCAAAAGCGAAAGAAAAATCCAAACTCAGAATGTAGTTGTAGCGATGATTCAGAAGAAGATGAAGAAATGGAAAACTTCATAAGAAAGTTGCAAAAAAGAACAAGTAAATATAAAAGTAATCTTTCGCTGAAATGTTTTAATCGCAGTAAAATTGGTCATTTTGCAAATAAGTTTCCTTATGCCAGAAATTCAAATAGTGATGAAGAGAAAGAGCCCAAGAAAGAAAAGAAATATCAAAAGGGAAATTGGAAAAACAAAAAAAAAATCTTAAAGAAAAATATATACTCAAGAAAAGACAGTTCCTCATCTAGTGAAGATGATGAAACCAACAATGATTCATAAGAGGAAGTATTTATGGCCAAGGAAAATCAAACAAGAAATTTTTCTATTTAAGAAGAAGAAGGTGAAGTCGGTCTCAGAGTAGAATTAATTAGTGCCTTAGAATAACTAAGGAAAGAATGAAAGAAAAAAAAGTTACTCAAGAAAGAACTAATCGAAACTCAGAATCTCAACTCAAAGGAAGTCAACCATATGATTATGAAGTCGAAAGTATAGGTAGAAGAGGACAAAAGGATTGAAGAAATACTCAGAAGTCACCTAGCAATGAAGGAGAAGGTGATTGAAAGGTTGGAAGTAGAAGCATTCACTCTAAGAAAAGATCTACAGAAGAAGGACATGCAGTAAGATAGAAACAAGAAATTGGACAAGATCCTCAACAATTAAATTCCATACTATGACAGGTGCGGACTAGGGGGTGAGTGCAAGAAATTGGTGGCTGAAAAACTGACAATGACATGATTAAGAATGTGCACTCGAAAGAACGCATGCGTGTTCTTAGTAACACATACGCGTTCCTATACATATAGGTTTGAATATGGTTGAACCTCCATGTAGGCTTAGTGGAAAAACTATGTGCATGGACTTAAGACCACCCACACAGTCTTATTGATAAAAATATATTAAGGGCTCGAGCGTAATTTGTGCCCAAATCATGCCTGTGATTCTCTCATTCGGAAAATATAGTGGAGCTAGAGAAGAGGAAGAAAGTGAGGAGGGGGCCATCGTGTCCAAGTATTTTACATTTTTCTTAATTTTAATCTTATTTACTCATTCCAATTTAGTGATTTTCTCCCAATAATCTAAATTTAAAAAAAATGTAATTCTGTATTTTAAATAAAAAATGAACCTAATTTACATGCCATGGATTTTAAATTGCATCATATATAATACAATGGAACCCCAAGACAATTTAAACCCCTCACAAGAAAAGAAAGAAGATCAAAACCCCAACCCACCACCACCACACAATGTAAACACTAAAATTGATGAGGGTTTGGTTATATTATGAACCCTTGAGGAATAATTAAGGGAAACTAGAGATCCTAGCAGGGTCTCCTTGGCCACTTCTTTGGACATCATTGTGTAGTCCATTGCAAGTGCCCAAGGGAAATTGACCTCCATTTATGATTACAGGGAACGAATGTATGAGTACTATAGCATTGGTTTGGACAGAAAGAAAATCAAAGAATTGGGCATTTCAAAAAAACAAATATTATATATTTGTAGGGATCCTATAAATGGAAAAGAAATACCATTGACTAGGAAACGCATCTTCTTTCACTGGTGTATCCATCCCCATATTAATCAAAACTAGATGAATAAGTGGTACATGGCTTTTGATGATCCTCCTTGCAATAACAGTGATATGCCCTTATATTTTTTGAGAACCGAGAACATGTCAAATACTTTGACATTGGTGACTTCCATGGGGTGCATCGATGGTATGCAGAGGACCAAGAGCATGCTAGGCATGACATTGCTTTAGGTCCCTGTCCTTCCAGGTGAAGGCCTGAACCCCCTACCAAAAATCCTCTTGTTGCATAGAACTTGCAACAAGTACAACTAGCCATCTCCTCTTTGACTCGTAGACTAGTGCAACACAATAGCTTTGTTGCACTATCTCAGTAGGAGGTGTTTGTCAGTGACATTGATATAGGAGTTGGAGCATCAACATCCATAGGAGAGTACAATGATGAGAGGGAACATAGACATAGTAGTTGTCCATGTGAACCTCACAGATGCTCGAGATGAAGGTAGACATGGTATGGGCTTATAGAGCCAAGTGGACCTCATAGCTTCATGGAGGAGGTTAGTATCTTAACCCTCTCTATGTTCTTTGTCATTATATATTTATTTTGTAATTTTTGTATTTATATAGATATTTGATTGTATGTTTTTTTGTAGTTATTGCACCCCAGTAGCAAACCCTCTATGACTCTGGATGCATGAATGCCTAGCCCCACCACTGATGCATCAATAGAGGAAACATGTTCATTGGGATCATCATACACACAAGTATGTATCACATTTGATAGATTCATCATAGTCATTTATTTATTTTATGACATCCTCAAAATTTTTATATGTTCTCTTGTTTCTATAGGATTTGGCACCAGGCAATGTCGAGGATTTTCCATCTAGGATGGACAAGTCACCAGTGTCACAGGTATCATGTGTAAAGTTAAATATCATATAAATCTCAAATTGTTTGTGTTTATGTTTTTGAACTTTACTATTTTGTACTAGTAGTTCAATTTGATTCATATGTATGCAGTTCCCCGATATATTTGCTAGGTATAGTAGTATTGCACCCCTTGGGAACATGGGCATTGCTTCTGGGTTGAATTAATCAAAGCTTAGGGTGTTTGAATCACTTGTATATGCTAGGAGCATCCATCGCAACCCACCTTTCTACCACCCACCCCCACCACCACTCTCATGCCCATCAACATAGATTGTGATAGTAGAGGTTTTCTCGGAGTAGGTTGTACAACCTAGTGCTCCATCTTCCATTGAATCTCCATCGATGCCTAAGATATTCACGATGAGATAATGCGTTGATGATAACTTTTTATTTTTCATGAATTTTTTTTTACACATATTTTGTTTAATTTTCTTGACTTGATTTTTGTAACTGATGTAGGGTGGCATTGTAGAGAGATTGGGGTCATCGAGGAGGGTAACACCCTCATGATTGACAATTTCATATGCGGTGAGTTGTCTTAGGTAAATTAAAAGTATCAATTTGTATGTCTATTAATTCATTGATGAAAAAAACTTATATCATTGTTTGTTCTTTGTGTAGTCTCCAGAGCGTCGAAGCATGCCTAGACCTAGAACCTCTCGAGGTGTATCCTAGAGCAAGGGAAGAAACATATATTTACAGGATTCTCTTGAGGGTGGCAATGGTCAATGATTGACCAACTATCTCCTTTTTGTAGCTAGGCCACGATATAGATGTTTTTTATGTTAGGGCACTTATTGCCTCTTTGTATATTGGGCACGAGTTGTCATTTTGTAAAAAATATACAATTTAGACGATGTTGAGTACACNTTCAAAGTGTTTGAATTACAAAGTGTATGAATTTTATGTCTATTAATCCCTTGATTTGATTCTAAAGTGATTATAAATACTTGCATTATGGATTAAGGAATAGATTATGGTGGAAAATATTGCTAAGTGATAAATCCATAAGCAATTAATGGTTCTCAAGTATCATTGCTTTCTAATCAACCATGTATTTTTCCATCATCAATAGATCATTCATTCTTAAATATTTTCATGAATGTTGTGAATATCCATATTCTAACTCACATCCAACAATATGGACTACCTCTTGAATTATCTCCATCTAAATTAAATGACAATCCACACTCAAATAATGGTCACTTGAAAATATTGTGACCTTAAAAAAGGCATATTACAACAATTTATTATAGAAATAAATTTTCTCATTTATCTTCTACATAATTGTAAATCTCTTAACAATTTTAGCTTAATGTTATTTTCTAGGGAACACACATTATTCCACTATTCCCATGCATGATGTAACGACCCTAATTGAATAAATGATTAAAGATTATAAAGAAAAATCAGTTAAAGAAATTAAGCATGATTAATTGTGTGGTAATCAAACTGTAGAATGCATTCAATGAACTGTGACAGAAATTAAGGAAAAGAAATA
>ML800821.1:124728-147732 GCA_009831015.1 Picea engelmannii
TCTGCCATGAATTCAGTATTTGATGACAAATCTAAGTTGTTAAGGTATCCGTTATCCCAAATCATTGTTTTTCCATGAAGGTAGTGTTACTGTTTACTTAAACGAAAGGTTGTAAAATTGCTTATGAAATAGCGGTTGTTGAAAGTAATAAATCGTTACCAAATTTACTTAGAAAACTGGGGTCTGAGTAATTCGATTTCGGGAGAATACCCGTTAACCATAGATCTCGGGCGGACCACCCGATAGCCGTTAGATCTGAGGGAAGGTGCGAGGGATTTAACCCTTCGCCACCAGCAAGTCGAAGCACCATCGGGATGTCGGACTTCGGCGTTTGTAGAGGCATGAGTCCCATATCCTTTGAAATCGTGAATAGCGATTTCCCGATTTGATCAGAGCCGTCGATCTACGGAGGGACACGTGGCGACAGATCCCGCATATCGGAGTTCGACGTTTCGGGGTTTTCGACACCAAAGGAACTTTGCATTTTGGACTCGCGATCCGCGAAATCTCGAAGAGGACGTGGCAAGGTGGGTCCCCAAAACTTAGTGGGAGACAGGTGGCACGTACTCGGGGTTTCGGTACTCGGGGTTTTGTGCTGCAGGAGGTATGCGACAATACAACCGCCGATTTCCCGATAGGGAAATCCCCAACGCAAGAAAAGGTTGACCCGTTGACTATCGGGGTTCGGGACTTGGAAGGTCCTGTGCAGGGTGCAACAGGGCTCGCGAACTCCCGATCGGCGAAATCCCGAATCCCGACGGATGAAGTTCCGAAGTTCGACGGTGGTTGATGTGTCCAATGGTGTTACACATGACATATATAAAATCATTTGATTTATGTGTAACCCTTCATAAATGCCAAAAAGACTAGTCACAGACTCATTAATGCACATATTTGTTTAGATTGTGTAGTTGGTATATGTAAATTTTGTTAAACCTATCAATTATTAATAATATTTATTCGGTATTCCATGATGTCCACTAAATTTGTTGATTTTGATCAATAGAATGAGAGAGTTCACATGGAAACTAGATCTTAGAATGGGTATCATTTTCCACCTACAAATAAAGGTTTTGAGGTTACATTTCATGACACACTATAGAAAGTTATGTTATGCTACCAAAATTCCTCGAGGGAGACTTGAAACTATTATTCTTTTCCCTTCACCATCTATGAGAGTTTATTGCGCATTCCTACCCAATTTTTGGGTTAGAGAACACAAGGAGACAAATGACCCTCCCAAACCTAATCCCATAAAAATGTTGATACCATGACATTGTCATTCCTTTCTGATTCAATCCATGCCATGCCATTCCATTGGAATTTCCACTCCATTGTCAAACCTTTCCATGCCATTCCTGTAGTGTCCCCAAGGCCGAGCCCCATTACAGATCATGATATATGCGATGAATTGTAAATGTGTTCTATAGGCTGGTGAGCCAATTTTTGTATAAGCCGGAAGGATTATGTGTTTGTTAGGCTAAGAAGCCTAAGTGTTTGAGGGCCAGGAGCCTGTTGTTGTACTTGTATGTATGCAGAATAATCAATAAAATATAAACACCGCCAGGTGTAGACCAACCACAATGAATGAGTGAAGGGGGACTGAGCGTCCACGGAGTGGGCAAGAAACTAGGGGCTAGAAGGTGAAAAAGGGGCTAAGTGTTGAGCCTAGGGGCTAAGCCTAGGGGGCTTAGGCCTGGAATAATATTTCAATATTATTTCCTAAAAAAAAAAGCCATGTGCATATTATTTTATCCTAAGTTCCTAGCAAAAAGGAAAGGCATGTACAGGGAGGCATGTGGATGGAACACATGCAGTTTCCAAGGTGACAAATGTCCACTCTGAAGCATGCAAATAAAATAGAAAGGAATAGACGGGGGGGGGAATCTCTCATTCCATTCGACTCGACTGCCCTGAGGAGGAACCGTACGAGCCGGTCTGCAAGAGACCTTGTGTATGTCTGTTACAGAGAGGAAGCCTGTGTTGGGTGCTGAAGAATGTTTGTTTTCCCTTGTTCAGAGCCGTGGAGTCTGTCTGTGAGAGAAGACGAGTGTGTGCATTCCCTGAATGAAATGTCCATGTCAATTTCGGGGAAGAGTCTTTGTTTTCCCAGGAAAATCTGAGCGAGCTTGTGCGTGGAGCCCTGTTCTGAAATCTTGACCGTGAGAACATCTTGTGACTGCTGAACCAGTTCTTGGGAAGCTTGTGTTCATTTTCCCTGTGTTTGTTGTGGAAAATAGTTCTGGACTACGTGAGGCTTGTTGGCCTGTGAGCGACTCCCTCCAGGTGAGAGAGTGCGCAGAGGAAGGAGAGAGCTCTTGGAAGGAACCCTGTAGTTTCCACAGAACCCGGAGACTTCCGGTCCGGTCTGTTCCTGTAACCCAAGTTAAGGGATACTGGCAGCCGAAGGACTGTCCAGGTGACAGAGAAGGTGCAATCTCCTGGGGTGGAACAAGCATGTGGGGAATGAGGGTCTGTGGGCAGTGAGCGTGGGAGTTTCCTGGAAGAGCATTCTTCCTGGTGGTTGTGTGTGACTAAATTCCCTGTAACCTCAGCCTGAGTCTAGATTCCTTGCCCTGGGGTGGAGCTCAGTCCCAGCTCAGGGGTGACCCACTGTTGAGTTGAGGAGCAGTGCGGTCTACGGCTGGGAGGTTCATGGAAGGCCTGCATTTGGTTGGTGGATTTCTCCACTGTCACAAGATAAGTGTTTAATTATATTTTTACCACATTTTATCATGACTGTATTAGATCTGTTATCATGTTTTCCACTGTGTAAATGAATTACTGTTGAAATCT
Organism: Picea engelmannii; assembly: GCA_009831015.1. Taxonomy (NCBI): domain Eukaryota; kingdom Viridiplantae; phylum Streptophyta; class Pinopsida; order Pinales; family Pinaceae; genus Picea; species Picea engelmannii. The sequence goes on from ML800821.1 coordinate 127,525, forward strand.
ATGGATTGTCTAATTATAACAGTAACTATATGTTTATTCTGAGAATTAAAATGTATCTCTTTGTTGTTACGCATGTGATTATACAATTCTGAATGTTTTATGTAAAATTCCATGTACAGATTGGTTAGTGAGAGGTTTGAAAGCCTCGGTAGTGAAAAGTGACACTACAATTTGGTATCAGAGCACGAGTAAGCCCAGAGTTCCGACATGGGTGTGCTACAATTCCCATGCCTTTCCAAGCCATGCCATGTCATGCCATTTCCATGCCTTACTAGTAAATTCCATGGCATGTTGTTGGAATGCCATTTCCATGCCATTACATTTCCATGTCATTTCCATTCCATGTCACTTTCATGCCATGCGATGCCATTGTCATGTGGCTTCCCATGCCTTGTGATGTAGTTTCCCATTTTAACCTATATAAGAATAAATATAATTTTCCAATGTCATGACATAACATTTCCATGTCTCGCCAAGCCAACAAATTATATTAACTAAGTTACAACAGGATAAATATAACAACCCTTTACACAACTAATCATTAAATGAAAGGGGCTAAAAATGAAAGCATAAACTAGGGCTTAGATAACGAATTCTTGTTGAAATGAAAGATACACATAACAACCCTAGAATATTCAATACATCAAGGAATGGTATGGTATGGTATGCATTGGCAATGCCAATGGAAATGGCATGCATTGTCAATAGAAATGGTATGCATTATTATGGTATACATTGTCATGTTATTTCCTTGTATGGTATGCATTTGCAATGGTATGGTATGTATTTCCAATGCTATGCATTGGAAATGGAAATGGTATGCATTTCCTTCCCATTGTATGGTATCCATTGGAAATGGTATGGTATGGTATGGTATGGTATGGTATGCATTGGCAATGGAAATGCCAATGGAAATGGAGTGGTATGCATTGGCAATGGTATGGTATACATTGGAAATGGAAATGGAAATGGTATGCATTTCCTTTCCATTTCCTTGTATGGTATGAATTGGAAATGGTATGGTATGCATTAGCAGTGGCCACATAGACATATTCTAAAATGTTCTTCCTTCCATCTGAAACATGGACATGTTGAACATAATGTCATGTCTTTTCGATGAAGTCCTTCATGAAGTCACAAACTTGTACTTGGGAAGTAACCAATTGTATCTTTTTTCTTTCATGTCCTACATCAATATCATATGTCACATATTTAAAGCTTTTTAAGGCAACCTCCTTCCTCCCCAATTCATACTCATCGCTTACATAGATGCACTTTATTAGTAATGGCATTCCATCGCACGTGAGGAAAGTCGCATCTAAGCATGAAATTTGATAAAATGTAAAACCCACTGGCCTTGTACATGATGTTGTGAATAAAGTCTCTAGATGATGAGGGTGACAATATAACTAGGAATTCTTGCAAAAGGGTGTTATGAAAAACATGAAAATATATATATGTGTGTATGTGTGTGTGTGTCATATTAAAAACCATAGTCAATGTGATATATACAACAACATGTGTTGTGAATTGTGTTTATTCGAAAATACCAAGGCTTGCATTTATGGAGAGATCTTTGGCCTAAGTTAAGTTCACTATGTATTGTTCTGAATCTCTCATACAATTTTTTATGTGTAGTTTCAAGATAGTGTTTAATATGGGGTTCACGATCCCTAAATCCCCTTCTAAATTTTAATACATATTTTTGGTTGGAAGAGGTCCTTGTGTTATCGTGCAAAAACCCTGAACTAGTCCCTTAACCGCTCCAATTAACTTCATGTCGGAGTGAGGTAGTCTTCCAGTGAAGGCCCACAAATATGTTGGGGCACTTGTGTGGAGTCTATCTCGTCTATGAGAATACTTTCTAATGGTTTTGACACTAAATTTCAATAGGTGAGTGGTTTCTTATAGAAAATGATGTTCTCTTGTGATCTTGCTAAAAATTGACTAGGAGAAGACATGTCAGGTAGCATTACAGTCTTTAGAAGGAGAATTTTTACAAATTATTTGAAGATTATATACACGGTTTTGTACTATATGATGACTTGTTTCTACAATTTTGACTGTTTTAATGCCTAAAATTCTGCTAGCAGCTGTCAAACTTCTAGATTTTGAAAAATATAAAAATAATTGACATTTAGCAGCATCGGATTTTGGTTAAAAATATTCTTGAATGATTTTATAAGAGTGATAAGGAATAGTGCGATTAGGTAACTTATCTTCAAGTGATGCTAGACCACTTCCATCGACCTGAATGCATTTAGGATATCTTCGTTGCCCAATGATCATTCTAGATAGGGACAATGAAACCGTATTCTGGGACTCTTGACCTCCGTATTGTGGACTTAACAATTTTTCATTTTTTTCCCCTTCAATCATCGATGGATCAACTGTGGGAGGAGAGTTGACATGTGATTGTCTAGTTTCTAGAACATTTAACTGTCCAACAAGAGATTGCATCAGAGGACATTCTTCATCATAACATTGTACACCAGTTGCTTCTCTAATTTCATCTGTTGTATAATCAGCTCCAAGCAAATCCTCCATCATTTGGTCAGCCAGAAAAAAATGTCTTGATGAGATATGGTTTGGATTTCTCTATAATGAACTCTTGTGCTTTTCTTCTTGTGATGGAGGAGAAACAATAGCATCATATATTCTGCTAGAAATTGGATTTCCCTCTTCTAAAATCCTACGCTTTGACATACGTAACTTTCCCTTTTTCTTTCTTCTTATAACTTTTCTATCAGTTTCTTTTTTCTCGGGGGATTTCTTTATTGAATTTGGCGGTTCCCCATGTTTAAAGACAAGAATTGGATTCCAAACACCCACCACAAATTTTTCTTTGTATTATGTAATAAGGCATAACCAAGTGGAGAAATTTGTTTTAGTATTACAAAAGAAGACACATTTAATAATTCCAATTCCAATTGCACTTTGAAAAATTTGTCTTTGAATTCCAAGAAGACACAAGAAGAAACAAACAACAATTCCAATTTAACTTGGACAAATTTGTCTTCCAAGTCCAAGAAGAAACAAGAATATGCAAACAACAATTACAATCACACTTTGACAAATCTATCATCCAATTCCAAGAAGACACAAGAAGATACAAACAACAATTCCATTTTCACTTGGACAAATTTGTCTTCCAATTCCAAGAAGACACAATTCTATACAAACAAAATTCCAATTGCACTTGACAAAGTTGTCTTTCAAATTTTCTTGCTATGGTCTTGAAATATCACAAAAGTCTTTATGAATCTAACAAGAACACTAAAAGAAGTAAAAATTGTATGTACTAGATGTTTTTGTCTGAAGTTGTCACGGTTTTTTATTGACCATGAAATAGATGAGGTGGGGTGTGTTGGGAACCAAAAAATTCCCAACAATAACACGCATGAGTTCCTAGAATGCGTGGGCACTAAATCACGTGTTTGTTCTAGGAACGCACACACATTCTTGTCAAGAAAAAATGACCAAATCAGTCAAGTCACAGAAGTGCATGTGTGCTCTTAATGCAATGGATATAGAATTTAATATACACCAAACCTCTTTATAAATAAATATGTATAGGGGTATGGGGACAACTAATGCCTAAGGGGTTAGGATTGAAATTGTTTTCAAGGATAAAGCAATTGTTAGAGCACCAATATGTGGTTGATGTGGGTGCAAGTGTTGTAGACAAGGTATATGCATAGTGCACTCAGGGATCGAGTTAATATAGGGTTAAGTGTTATCAGTGAAAAATCGTCTGCAACATTGCACACAATGGTTGAAGAAATGCATCGATGTCAACAACAATTAGTACACCTACAACATCAAAATCCATCAAAAAGGCACAAAACTATATGCTTGGTTCAAAAATTAAAGTGCGCAAATTCACCAAAGAAAGCGCGTGCACTCTGCGAAGAATGTGAGTGACAACATAACCCTAATCGCACACTCTACACAAGATGCACAACTATCTACAAGAAAATCCACACACTTCTCATGAAAAACGCATTTATGAATCTTTTCAGCCTCTCAACCACTTCCAGTCTGACCCCCAACACAATTTAACACTTAGTCTCAGTGAAATCTAGCTTGGAATCTGCTAAAGGGATAGGAAGTGCCCTAAAAGGCCCCTTGTTCACACTATGAACCAGTTGTATCTTTCCATGAATGAAGACTATAAATATGTTCCATGGGTGTGTTAGAAAAATAAAAACTTCAAGGTATTGTTATGCTGCAAGAATTCTTCTTGGAGAATCCTCTTTTCTCTTGGAATCATTCAAGCACTATAGCAAGGGACATTCCACTCACCTCTTGAGAGGATTAACATTGTATTTTTTCACCATTGTCATTTTCAATTGAATGAAGAGAAGAGATCTCTATTAGGGAACTCAAGATCCCTCCCAAGGAGGAAGAGGGCATTCATAAGTCCTTGCCTTTCTCTACGATGTTATCCTATCAATATATTGATCCATTGGTAGTTATATGATTGTCATGTTTTGTTTTCATGGTCCTGGTTTTTGCAAGTTTCTCTAACATTTATTTCTCTTTGTTTTTAGTTTTATTTTCTTGTTTGATGTGTATTTGGTTATCTAATCAACTCACAAACCTTTGTCTTGTTTAGTTGACTTAACTAGGAAAGTAAGTGTTTTGTTTTTGCTCACCCATGTGACAAAACAAACACAACAGATTGGTGACCATACTCAGGATTGATATCAAATTCCTCCCTATTTAAGTTTTGAGAGCACTTATTTCTAATTGTTTGGATATGCAGGTACCAAAAATGGCCTAATCCAGTCTTCCAAAGTAAGAATTCAGAGCCAAGGCAAGAGAATTGCATTTTGAAATTTCTTTCTCGACGTGTTATAGGCAATGCATGGATTTCGAGGCACACAAACACACATTTTGCGCACTCTGCACTCTGTGTGCATGACAACCTTTATAATCCATGCATTATGCGTGCTTAGGGAAACTGTCAAAACTACAACACGTGCATAAGTTCATTTTTTGCAAATTGTAGGTGTTTTTATGAGACCATACTGGGGAGACCTCTAGGGTTTTTTGGGGATGTTCTTTTGGGTACTTTAATTGGTTTAACTACCTTTTTGAGTTTCTGTAAGTTTCTGTGTCTTTAAGGGATTCTCGTCTTCAATACTAGTACTCCTTGCCTGGTTTGCTTGACTGTTGGTTTTCATTTTTTTGAGAATTTACAGAGGTGTACGCGTCCTGTAGTGGGTCTGCACACGTACATACACACCCTATCTTTGTACATCCTGCGTACATATGCAGGCTGCTGAAGTTTCAGTAGCATGTCTCTGTTGAGAAATTTTTTATTAAAGAAGAGACAGTCATCCTCTTCCCTGTCAGAAGTCATACTTCTTAGGGGTTTTCTTGATCTAGTCCTAGTCTCTATTATAACAGTCTATACCCTAGGTCTGACCTCAGCATAGCTTTCTTTTTATCAAAGATTTCTTGTGTCTTCTTTATTAGGTTTTTTAGACAAGTTTGTGACTCTTTTTTGATCTGCCTGTTTGGTATTACCAGTGACTCCCTGAAATCTACGATGGGCCAAAATTCATTTCTTGGTCTTTTATTGTCGNNNNCTTTGTTTGGTAAAAGTAGTTCAGATTAGTTGCTTTATTTACCAAGGATTTTTTTTTTTCTTAAGTTGTTTATTTGAATGCTTAGGACATTAAGTAGCTCGTAGTCGAGAGAAAATATTGTCTTAGGTTTTTCTTTTCAAATATCTGAGAAAAATAGTTACGAAAAGTTTGGTGAAAGAGTTTAATTTCACAAATCTTTATTTGTGAAGAAGAAGTAGTTTGTTTTCAGTTTCATCTTATGCTCTTCTCTTTCGTCTCTTAAAGAAAATCATTGGTTTCACTTCCATTCCCTTTGACTTAAGACAACCACTAAAATTAATGCTTAATTAAAAGTTATTAGACTTTTAGTTTGAAGGGTCCATCAATTTAGTCTAGGCTAGAGCCTTGATTTAGGATTGGAGAGGAAACTCTTCAAGGCTACAAAAACAAATGATGCAGGAGCACCTCAAGCGAGCCAGTGCAGAGACAAAAGACATCTGGAAAAGCGCCCAACGCAAATTCTGAAATTACTTTGAGACATTAATGAAACCATCAAGTGGAGCGCACTTGTAAAATGTAAATGGACCTTGAGCGATTCGCTCTCATCCTTAGTATATAGAAGGCATTTATGGTAGTTAATGAAAGTAGGTAGAATTGAATGTGTAGATTAGATAGATTTAGAGTGCAAGAGGGAAACGGGATATAGACACCCTCATTGTTTATTGTAAAAGAAGATAGATGATAATAGATGGGATTATGCCAATTGAGAGCATAGAGCATAGAGAGGAGAAGCAGAGAGTTGTGTAGAAGAACTCCATGTACAGATGTTCTGGATTAATACAAAAATGTTTTGATTCAGACTCATGGTGTTCAAATATTATATGTGTATGCATATTTGAATGTTATTCTCATGAATGTTTACTCTTTCTGTCATGCAATTGATTTTATGCTATGTATGAATGGTTTCTTGTTTAATATTTGAAATCTGAGAGAGAGAGTAAGGGAAATGAGTTTCAACTATTTCTCTATCTGAGCAAGAGTTCCTGTAAGGAGTGCAGTTGAATTTTCCGCAAGGACTGCATTGACAAAGGGTTCAGAGGTTTGTCTCTGAAAGCTTAGTCTAGATAGATTTTGTTCCCATTCCCTCAGAAGTACAGTTAGGCATAGGAGCCGTGTAAGGAGTGCGCAGGCCGAGTAAAGTCTCAAAGTTGCGAACCTGAGCAAAGTATTGAGAGACTTCTACTGCAGGTGTGCGCAGAGTCGAAGGATTTCAACACTTGGAAGTGTTTGAAGGTCCGCCGCAAGGAGTGCGAACAAGAGTTTTCTGAAAGACTCGAAGTCATGGTAAAGCTCAGAAGGATTTGAACCTTCGAAGGAGTCGAAGGAAGGCCCAAGTCCAAGCACATTGAAAATTTGAAGGAAGGCATAGCGACATCGGACCGCAGGAGGACGAGTTCTCAAGGAAAGAGACGGACGGTCGTAATTCTCTGTGGAGAATCCATGAAGTCCCACGAGCCATCAGATCTCACGGAAGAGTAGGGGAGTTATCGCGAGTATTCCTAAAAGGGTTCTAAGCTCAAGAGGAAGAGAACCGTAGATCCAAACCCCAGGAACCATTGGATTTACCAGTGAACTTCTATTTTGGGTTTTCGCGAGTGGAAGTCCTGTAATCTTTGCAACGGGAATTGCGAAATCACAAAATGCGAAGTCCCGAAGGAACAGGAGGATTGTGTGGGCCACAGAAGGCATCGGGGTGGATAGGTGGTGCACTATCGACATGGATTCAAACTCTGTTGACCATTTCGGGGTTTCGTGGGGTAAAGACCCGAATTATTTGCATTAGGATTCACGATATCGCGAAGTCTGAAGTCCCGACGGAGTGAAGGCCATTGAAAAGTCAAAGCTTGCGAGCGCATCAGAGTTTCAACAAATCGGGTTTCGGGAATTGAAGGAATGAGTTGCTTGACATCGCGACTGCTGAAATCGCGATAAGGAGAAATTCGAATAGGAAGAGAAAGGGTCAATGTTGACTGTTCTCGGGTTTTTTGAGATTGAGAGATAAGTCACTTGACCACCGGATTCGCGAGAGTGCGAAGTTCGATCTCCTAAAGTAAAAGGGGGAATTTCATGAGTTGATTGTTGGTGCAGATTTCCCAAAAGGGGAATAGAAGTGCGTTTATTGATATCTCTTCAGGCCAAGTAGAGAAGAACGATCTTATGCATGTGACCTTCCGACCTGCGGGTTGTGGAAGGGGTCGTGGCATCAGTTTGGTATCAGAGCTCAGAACGGTTTCTTTGCGTTCTGTAGTAGGGAAAAGGAGAATTGACCATGCCTCCAAGGAGAAGGGACAAGCAAACACCCGATCCACCAGAGGAGAGGGAAATATCGAGAAGAAGAGGGAGGCAAATGACTGATCCAGCCATGGAGAGAGAGATGCGTGATTTACACGCCAGACTTGAAGACATGGAGACAGCACAGAGGCGCACAGTCAGTGTTGGGGATCTTAGTGATTATGAAAGTGAAATTGAGGCTGAAGGGGAAGAAGTTGGAACCGAAGATGCAACAAACAAATGTTTGATTAGAGTTATTGCAAGAATGGGTGAAAGAACGAAAATGGACCTTCCAATTTATGAGGGAAATTTAGATGCAGAGGAGCTTCTAGACTGGATTAGAGCCCTGGACAAATACTTTGACTATGAAGATGTTGAAGAGGACAAGAAGGTCAAACATGTTGTCACAAGATTGAAGGGACATGCAACATTGTGGTGGGATGAAATACAAGCTGACAGATGCTACAAAGGCAAGCAGAAGATCAAAAGCTGGGATAGAATGATCGTGAAGATGAAGGAAAAATTCATTCCCAGAGATTATCAAATTACTCTGTTCAGGAGAATGCAGAACCTAAGACAAAAGCTGATGATAGTGAAAGAATACACTGAAGAATTCTAGAAGCTGAACATCAGGGCAGGTCATCAAGAGAGAGATGATGAAAAGGTTGTTAGATACATGAATGGACTGAGATACGACATCCAGGATGAGATGATCATGGTAACCATCCGAATGGTGGAAGATGCTTATCAGATGGCTCTAAAAGATGAAGAGAAGCTAAGATGAAAGCAGAGTCAAAGAGGCCGAGGAAGAAGTCAGCCTAGAGACAAATCATTTGCCCAAGATAAAAACAAGAAACCCAGGGAAGACTGGAAGAAACCTCATACTTGAACTGAGAGAGGTGGAACCTCACAACAAGGGAAACATACCGAACATAGAGGAGAGTATGTTGATAATAATATTTTTCCTTGTACCAGGGGTAGAGGAAGAGGAAGAGGTGGAGTAATAACATGCTTCACATGTGGAAAGAATGGGCACAAGTCTTATGAGTGTCCTGACAAAAGGAAATAAGGAGGTGAGGCTCACATCGCCAAAGAACAGAGGCGAGATGTTGAGGCAGAAGATACTGAAGGTGGAAGATCAATGATGATGTGAAAAGTTCTTTTGACACCAAAGAAGGATGTGGAGAGTTCAGTCCAAAGAAACAGACTTTTCCGGACTGCTTGCAAGACCAAGGACAGGGTATGCAATGTCATTGTGGATAGTGGTAGCACAGATAATCTTGTTTCTATAGAGATTGTAGAAAAGCTGGAGCTGGAGACGATTGATCATCCAAGCCCATACAGAGTTTCGTCGCTACAAAAAGGACATCATGTAACTATCACTAAACAATGTTTAGTTGAATTTAAGATAGGAGGATATAATGATAAGATATTATGTGATGTCATTCCCGTGGATGTTTGTCATCTATTGCTGGGAAGACCATGGAAATATGACAGAAATGTGATTCATGACGGGAGAATGAACACATACACCCTAGAGAAGAATGGGAGTACTCACATGTTGCTTCCAATTAAAGATAAGGAGGTGAAACCTGAAGTAAGAAATAATGTACTTCTCATTAGTAGGAAGGAACTTCTTACAAAGGTTAAGAAGAAGGAGGAACCACAATTTATTGTGGTCAGGAAACAAAAAATTGTTTTGACCAGCACAAGAATGGATGATTTACCAGAAGAAATTCAGGAACTACTGGAAGAGTTCGCTGACATAGTAGTGGACAAACTAACTCGTTTGTTGCCACCAATCAGAAGTGTGAGTCATCATGTTGATCTCATACCAGGAGCCAGTTTGCCAAATAAAGTCGTGTAGAGATTGACGCCGCGGGAGAATGAAGAGGTCAAAAGACAAGTCCAGGATTTGTTGGACAAAGGATTGGTCAGGGAAAGCTTGAGTCCATGTGTTGTTCCGATAGTACTCAGTCCGAAGAAAGACGGATGCTGGAGGATGTGTACTGACTCGAGGGAGATCAACAAGATAACAATCAGGTACATATTTCCATTGCCAAGGATGGATGATCTGATGGATTGCTTGAGTGGAGCAAAATTATTTTCAAAGATTGATTTGAAAAGTGGTTATCATCAAATCCGCATGAGAGAAGGTGACGAGTGGAAGAAAGCCTTCAAAACCAATGAAGGGTTTTATGAATGGCTTGTTATGCCGTTTGGCTTAACAAATGCGTCGAGTACCTTCATGAGGTTGATGAACGAAGTCCTGAGGGAGTTCATCAAAAAATTTGTTATTGTATATCTGGATGACATACTGGTTTTCAGTAAAACAGTGGCAGAGCATCTGAAACATTTGGCTACAGTGATGTAGAGACTACAGCAGGAGAAGCTGTTGATAAACATGAAGAAATCCTCATTCATGAAGACAGAGCTCATTTATTTGGGATTTTTTATTTCTGCAGATGAGTTGAGGATGGATCCAGATAAGGTGGAAGTAATAAAAAATTGGCCATAACCAAAGAGTATATTTGAGGTGAGAAGTTTTCACGGATTGGCTAGTTTCTATCGAAAATTCATTAGGAATTTCAGTGGAATTAGTGCACCGATGATGGACACAGTGAAGAAGAAACAAAAATATTTTCACTGGACAAAAGAGGCTGAGAAGAGTTTTAATTTGTTGAAAAGGAAGATCACAGAACAACCAATTTTGGTGCTGCCTGATTTTCAAAAGACATTTCAGGTGAAATGTGATGCAAGTGGATTTGCAATAGGGGCAATCTTGAGTCAAGATGACAGACCGATAACATACTTTAGTGAGAAGTTGAATGAAGCGAAAGTGAAATACTCCACATATGATAAGGAGTTTTATGTTATTATTTAGGCATTGAAGAAATGGAGACATTACTTAATCCCGAAGGAGTTTGTCTTATATAGTGACAATCATGCATTGCAATTTGTGACTCGACAGGAAAAGTTGAATCAGAGACATGTTAAATGGGTTGAGTATATGCAAAATTTCACTTTTGTGATTAAACATATTTCTAGTACTGCTAACAAAGTTGTTGATGCTTTGAGCTGGAAGTGTTTGCTATTGCAGGAGTTCAAAGTCAAAACGTTGGGTTTTGTTGACCTCAGAAAGATGTACAGGGATGAACCAGATTTTAAAGAGGCGTATGAAGCAGCTGAGAATCCAATTCTCAGAGATAGAAGCCAATGGACATAATACATGATCCAGGAAGGATTACTATTTAAAGGTAATCAACTTTGTATTCCAAATTGCTCCATGAGGGAGAATTTGCTGAAGGAGAAACATAGTGGAGGATTGGCCGGGCACTTTGGTCATGACAAGACATTCACAAAGTTGAATGAAACACATTTTTGGCTGGGAATGCGAGTATACGTCAAGATATTCGTGGACAGATGCAGAATTTTCCAGCATTCGAAGGGAAGGAAACATAATGCAGTGTTTTATCAACCATTGCCCATACCTGAGAGGCCGTGGGATGCAATTAGCATGGATTTCATATTGGGGTTGTTAAGAACACAAAGAGGATTTGACTCAATCTTTGTGGTGGTGGATAGATTTTCCAAGATGGCACACTTCATTCCATGTCAGAAGACCAGTGATGGAACTCACATTGCGAATCTGTTTTTCAAAGAAGTCATTCGACTTCACGGCTTGCCAAGAAGCATAGTTTTGGATCGAGATACTAAGTTCATAGGACACTTTTGGAGGACGTTATGGAAGAATATGGGAAATAACTTATCATTTAGTCTGGCTTATCATCCTCAGACGGATGGACAGACAAAAGTGGTAAACGGAAGTCTGGGAGACTTGCTGAGAAGCTTGGTGACAAAACACCACAGCCAGTGGGACAACATATTACCACAGGCAGAATTTTCTTATAACGATTCATTTAATAAAAGAATAGGGCAGAGCCCATTTCAGATTGACTATGACATGCAACCGAGAGGGATTTCTGAATTGAGAGATTCAAAACAGAATGCAACTAGGAGTGTTAGTGCAGAAGATTTCGCAGAAGTGATGAAGGAACTTCACAGTCAGGTGAAGGAGCGATTGCAGAGTTCGAGCCAAGAATATAAGCGCAGAGAAGATCAACACAGGAGACAACTTCAATTTGAGGTTGGTGATTTGATTCTAGCACATTTGAGAAAGGAAAGGTTCCTGAGAGGAACATATAATAAACTGAAGATGAAGAAAATCGGACAATGTAAGGTCTTAAAGAAATTTGGGACGAATGCTTACGAGATTGAATTACCCGATGGGATCAGAATTTCTCCGATATTCAATATCTCATATTTGTATCCATATAAAACTGATGAAACAGGGACAAGAAATGAACAACTAGAGGTCCAGTGGACAAAGCAGATGCTAGTTGCAGAAAACCCACAGATGGAGTGCATACTGGAAAAAAGAGTGAGCAAAAACACCAGTTGAAAGTAATACTTTGAGTATTTGGTCAAGTGGAACGACCATCCAGTTCAAGATGCCAACTAAAAGAATGAAGCGGAGATCCATAGGCATGGACAGATAGTGCATGAGCTCATGGATAGGAGCCCATGAAAATTTTCAAGCAAGGGAGTATGATGCAGGAGCATCTCAAGCGAGCCAGCGCGGAGACAACGGACAGTTGGAAAAGCGCCCATTGCAAATTTTGAAATTACTTTGAGACATTAGTGAAACCATCAAGTGGAGCACACTTGTAAAATGTAAATGGACCTTGATCGATTCACTCTTGTCCTTAGTATATAGAAGGCATTTATGGTAGTTAATGCAAGTAGGTAGAATTGAATGTGTAGATTAGACAGATTTAGAGTGCAAGAGGGAAACGAGATATAGACACCCTCATTGTGTATTGTAAAAGAAGATAGAGGAGAATAGATGGGATTATGCCAATTGAGAGCATAGAGCATAGAGAGGAGAAGCAGAGAATTGTGTAGAAGAACTCCATGTACAGATGTTCTGGATTAATACAAAAATGTTTTGATTCAGACTCATGGTGTTCAAATATTCTCTATGTATGCATCTTTGAATGTTATGCTCATGAATGTTTACTCTTTCTGTCATGCAATTTCTTTTATGCTATATATGAATTATTTCTTGTTGAATGTTTGAAATCTGACAGAGAGAGTGTAAGGGAAATGAGTTTCAATTGTTTCTCTATCTGAGCAAGAGTTCATGCAAGGAGTGTAGTTGAATTGTCTACAAGGAGTGCGTTGACAAAGGGTTCAGAGGTTTGTCTCTGAAAGCTTAGGCTAGATAGATTTTGTTCTCATTCCCTCGGAAGTGCAGTTAGGCATAGGAGTCATGCAAGGAGTGCGCAGGCTCAATTTGTAATACATTTGACACTTTTACTGTGTCATGTACTGTGAAAAGTGGGAGAGAATAAGGTACATGACAATATGGTGACTATAGAGTTGTGTGGAATTAAGAAGCCAAATGAAGAAGTTGATGTGTGGGTGGTAAATTGAGGAGGAATTCAGACATGAATGGACATAGAGCATTGATCCAAAATGGATCCAGGAATCAAAATGGGTCAAGGAAGGCCTAAAAAACAAATTTTTCAAAATCAGATGAAACCAACTCCATTGCGTCCATCTCGTCGCGTTGATTCCGACCATATAATGTTTTCCTCAAATAGACATTGTATGTGAAAGTTATCGCGTTCTGATCAAAATCCAAAACATGCAAAAAATCAATTGGTCAAAGTCAATGCTGACGTCATTAGGTACGGCAGGTGACATCAACATGATGTTAGGATGATGTCATGATGATGTCATCATGTTGACATGGCATCACCAGGAGGTGACACATGTCACTCAGAGTTTGCACTTTCAGGGTGAGTTGGCACTGTACGGATTTGACACATGTCACTGTATGGATGACACATGACAGTCTGTACAGTGACGTGGCCCTATGACAGGATGAAACATGGATGTAGGATGATAGTTGGAAGTAAGAAAACCTGACATGGAAGTGACATGTGGGAGGTGACTGGACTGTATGGTGAAGGACATGGCAGTACAGACTGACACCTAGCAGTACGATAGGATGACGTGGATGTGACACGTGGTAGATGGATGGGTTGTATGGCAGATGACATGGTAGGTAACTAGGTAGGTGACAAGGTCATTGAATGTACTGGTATGAGCCAATCCCAAGGCGACACATGTCCCAATCACAAGGCACCACGTGGCACCCCATATTTTCCCAAGGTTGGTTGGGTAAAAGGTTCGTTCCACCTCCAGGGGAATCAAACTCGTGACCTCCAAATTCAGAAACGACCTAGCACCCCTAGGCTAACTGGAATGACGAAATATGAAAATTTTTTGTTATTCATAGGATTCCATATTTAATTTGTGGTTGGAGTGTTGTGGGGAATAAGCCCCAATCGGCGGGGGCCAACCTCGACTGAACATGGGCTGAAAACCAGGGTCTAACCAATTCGTATGTGCGTGGAGACTTACCCGAGGACACATGCACCAAGCCATGAGACTAGGGGCTAGGAGAGGAGGAGCTAGGGCAGTTGGGGCACATGGGAGCCAGAGCCATGGCTATATGTCCATGCGCATAGGACCAGGACCTAATGACCCGAGGCTCAACAAATAGTGCCCAACCCAAGGACACATGGAGCCTACCATATGACTAGTATCCCAGTAATAGGGGGATGCACCCTGAATTATTCCCAAACATGGGTTTTAAAACTACATTATATGATTTTTAGTGGATTTTCAATCTATTTTGGGAGATTTGTCCATTATTGGAGGATTTGGAGCCCTTTTTTAGGCCTGATATTCAGAGAAAGTTGGGAGGTTGTTGCCAACTTCAAACCTATATAAACCATAGGTTCTTGGAAGCTCGAGGGAGGTTCAAACAAGGAGAAATGCTGAGGAATTTTACAGTCAAATACATTTTTATGAAGGGAAGCTATTGAGGAGAGGAACTTTATGGGCCATTTCCAGGAGTTTCATTCAACCGTTTTCAGTGTCGTCATTTGTGTTGAGTTCCTAACTTCTAACAGAACATAGCCAGATCAATTTTTAATACATTTGACAATTTTTTGATGTACTTTTGAAGCTTTGAAGAGAAATAAGAAATCATCACCCACTGAGACAAAGGCCCGGAGACGTAGGTGATATTGCCGAACTCCATTAACAACTTTGATGTTATGGTTTGTTGATACTTTGTGTTTATTTCTAGATATGTATATCTTATTATGGCTTCCATGTTACATCATTAATTCTTCCTGTTTCTTCAATTCCTAAATGGTTAATGAAATCATGCTTTAAAAACTTAACCATAGTCTTTAAAATATCTTTTCGGATCAATCATGGAAAAATATTTGGTTAGAATGTGGAAGGGAAGCTCAGAAACGAGGCACGAGAACCTCCTAACTTTAATGCTGCGCAACAAAAACAATTTCTATGTAATGCAACAAGGGAACTAGAAGAGGATGGAGTAGGTGAAGAGTTATAGTGAATGAAACAAAGGTCAATAGAGGAGGCTAGGTTGTGAGAAGAAGTATAAAGAGACACAAAAAGATCATTGTAGGAGGCCTGAATCTGTGAAGAGTTACACTATGCAACAAAAAAATCATTGGAGCAAGCTTGTTTGCATGAGGAGATACAACAAGAAACACATAGGTTGCTAGAGGAAGCCAATAGACAAGAAGACGTACAACGAGACTAACAGAAAGTAATAGAGGAGAGTGTGTGTGATTTTCTACAATTCACAATGCAAGAGGAAATGCAATGCAACACTTGTTGTTAGGAGAAAGGTGAGGATCATGTAAGAAAATTCTTACACTATTGTTGGAAAACGTTAAGTGATCATGATGCTACAAATAAGTTGACATGTAATTTGACAAAATGTGTGTGGGAAGAGGATAACATTGTAGCTAAATATTCCCCATTGCAATAAAGGGATTTTCACTAGCTGAGAAAACATCAATGCATAGGAAGAGAGTTCAAAATGACAATTGAACTTGGAAGCTATGAGATGGATGGTGACATGTTGGACCTCATATTTTATTTAAACATATTGCTAAAGAAATATTGGGATTTGATGGGAAAGCCAAAATTTGTGTGTTCCCAATTCAACTTAAGTTGACTAAACAATACCAAATATATCCTATCGACCTATTGGAGTAGGTAGAAGTGATTATTGAAGGTGTGAAAACCAAAAAAAACTTCAAAGTGATTGAGATCATGGATGAATCAGATCCCCACCCCTGATTAATTGGAATTGACTAGGCATTTGACAATAATGCAATTTTGAATATGAAGAAACGACAAATGTCCTTTGAAATAGATACCTTTTGCATCATTGTTCCACTATATATAAATGCAAGAAATAGGTACAAGGAAACTGCGAATAAGGATGTGTGAAGATCTATTGTTGAAAACATATTTTAGATTACAAGGAATAAGGAATATTATATCAATTCCACAACATAAGATGAGTTGAGATAGACAAGTGTGTGCTCATATGACATAGATTCATAGGATTATATGGAGAGATGGTAGCATAAGATTTATGAGGTTTAAACTATATGATGCATGCAAATTACTAAAGTGGTGCACAAGATTGGAATAGGACCTTTTAACCTGCAGTAGTTATGTGGAACAACTTTAGTGGATGGGTTTCTTTCCTAGATGCATAATATTGATTACCCAAAGAAAATAGGTTCTATATGTAGTGTTGGAAGGAATACCTATTCAATGGTGGGAAATGTACCAAGAACACTCATGAGAGTGGGCACAAGTGGTGGATTCAAACATGGAAATATTTTTTCCTATGAAAAATCCATAGGAACACATGTGTTCATGCCAAAGATATTGTCTAGTCGGGTAGAGGGTGAATACACAAGTGATCCATATAATTTATAAATGTGCTACACCATCTAGTATCCCCATCCCTCAAGGGCCTTTGACTAAAACAACGTTGGTAAATAGGTGGCACGAGCTAGAATTCAAAACAAACCAAGGGTTGGGAAGTCAACAAAATTCCCTTCTCCCAAACGCAAGAACAAACGATCATCCATGACAAGGGTTGAGGAACATGATTTGAGTGAAGAAGCGTCACAACCTGCTAGGGGAATATGCGATTAGATGACATACCTAGCATGGAGTAGGGGTGAATAGTAACCATGTGTTGCACCCTAGTAGGATAGGACATAGGGCATGGGTAGAGAAATGTAAGATCTTGCTCTACTGAGCACACTTTTATTGACTTATTCTTTGAGGACACTTGCGTGCAAGTGATCCGGTTATGGTACATTGTGATTCATTTTTATTATGGATTATGCATGATGATGATGATGTTTTGTGACTTATTGTTATTCGATGTATATGTATTGGAAAATGTTATTGACAAGTTTTTCTGAGTGTGCAAGACACATGACTGTTTATGGATGTTGATGGCATCAATGGACTTCCTTGGAGTCTGGATCGAGTCAGGGAGTGAATTGTATTTTGATTGAGAATTTCATTTTACACACTTGTGACATATGATTTATTACAGTATCATTTATGTATATGGATTATTGACATGGTTTTTATCAGTGGATGTAGGCTTGACGATGCTTGCTAATCCGACTCACATAAGGAGTAGAGGGGCCATGCACAAAAACCATACATTGAGGGAGAGGTGTGGCAGTGTCCCTGTCACAGCCTACTAGAACTCCCTTCCTGGTCGAATGGTAGGTTAATGATTCCCTAGTTTGAGAGGTCCACAATGTCATGAGGGCGGACTGAGACAATCACTCATGAAGATTTCTAAGGAGCATGCAATAAGGCATATTCCTTATTCCTTAGAAGCCCTTAGTCTTTCACAAGGAGGACTGAATGGAGTGTTGACTCTAAAGGGTCGGACAACTTCCAAATCCATTCAAAGGAGAGTGGAATCCTTGTAGGACTGAGGTGCGCCTTGAAGGACACATCGCGTAATTAAAAACTTGAGTCAATAAATCTAGGTGGCCTAGAAAACACAGAAATGATTAGACCTTGTTGGATTAAAATAATTATTTAAACAATGAATTTATTAATTGTAAATCCCAATAAATTCTAAGCCTAATTCTAAGACTAAGCCTAGGTCTAAGTTTAGTTAGGGGGATAAATTAAAAGAATAGAGATAAATCAATTTAAGGAAAAAGTGAGAAAAATCTAAAGATTAGATAGAATGAACCTGTGTGCATGAAAATATTAAAAGGGATTTTTTTTAAATAGAAAGAAATAAATATGAGAGAATAGGTGTACACATAGAATGGTATATAGAGTCTATCTACCACTAGTATAACTAGAAGAAGACTCCTAATCCAACTCTAACTAGTATCTAGTTAGGAGAGACTTATTAAATGAGATTTTGGGGAACAAAGGGACAACTAAGAGAGAAAACAGGAACACATTGGGGGATGTGAGGGAAATTGGATTTTAAAATAAAATAAAAATGATAATTACTTGTGCAACTTGGGGAGAGTGTTATAAGTGTTAGGGTGAATAATCATAATTAATTTAATCTAAAAAGTTAATTATTTGTGCATGAGGACATTTGTCGGTGAGGAAATTTCTATAAAACAAATGGTGTAGAAGGAAAATGGATCTCACTTATTCTTGGTAAGGGTATGCTGCCAAAATTATTGGGGACTATTTTTTACTTGTGAGAGTTGGGATACCAATCTAGAAAGGAGTGAAATCTCTTCCTTGAGAGGCAAGCTTGGGTGTTATTGTTTTTTGTTTTTTTTTGTGTGTGTGGCCCTTATCATTGGATGGGAGGTACCGATGAAGTTGTTCGATTAGAAAGAAAAGGACGAGTCCAATTTTCCAAATGAAGAATTGTCGTTGAGCACATCAACATACGGTCATGGTATTTCATTATTATAGTTATTGTAGCATTATAGATGTTAAATTGAATTTACCAACTAAATTTCAGATTGTATATTTTATAAAAATATCCTTGAAATGTATATTATATTTTATTCTTAAGAGGAGATATGGAGGATTGTTATAATCCTCGTAGTGGTTTAAAATTTCATTATTAAATTCATTCATGAAAGTGTCGCATTGTTTTTTTATTTGATTAGACCGAAGATATATAAATTATGTATATAGAGGTTACTAATTCATTGTTTAACATTTGTGGATGATCATTGGTTTCCACGGATTGATTCCAGATACATGTTACAATTAGATCTACACTTATGCGCTTAAATATAAGTTAAGAATCTACCGCATAGCTTTGTATTTCATTCAATAAATTGGCAAACACAAGAGATTTCACCTTACTCAATTCATGGTTTACAGAATTTCAGATAACATTGCTAGGATGGGATAATTAATTTAGTTTTAGAATAAATAGTATACATAGGCACCATTGATTGTACAAGACCATTAGATAGAATGCATCTTATCCTTAATCGTTTTCCAACCAATAAAAGTGTATCGTGATCGGAAGTCATTGATTATGTTTTCCTGGATGGGCAAATATCATGAAACTGATAGATTTAGGGTAATGTGAATTCTTAAATGATTTTCAATGGAAATAACTTCTTGAATGATGTTACTAATCCTCTTATTCCTTACTTCTAATTTTAGCTATTTTTATTAAAACTTTGGGTTCTGGGAATAATCTTCTCTTTCTCAAACTTAGTACACTTAGTTTGGTCATAGGAAGCTCCATTCGATTTCTTTAGTAACTTATAATTGGCGTTATTTTGGTTCTTGTCAACTGATTCTCTACAGACTTAAATTTTAGCCATGTTTGTGATTGCCTCGTATATTTTGTAACCTTCTACCGTCTATGGTTCCTTGACATATTTATGATTAACTAAGAGTATAATTTGTTGTTGTTCGTAGTATTGGACGCGTAGTAGTCATTTTGGAATGGGAGTTTAATTAATAAAATCTTATTAGATAGTGTCGTAATACTTGTTTTATAAGTTGGAATCTATTCTATTCATAATTTATGTAATCTTTCCATATTTCTTTAGACGATATAAAATTTATTAGAATAATTTATCCCTATTCCTAATAATTTCTCACAAATCCCAAATTCTTAATCTTTCAGTTTCGCGTGGGTATAGTATTTAGTGCGTGGTCAGATGCGCAAAGATTTTCCTTATTCAGAGTCTTCAGTTTTGTTAAATATATTGTATCCTCAACAGACTAACCGTACACTGCCAGCTGTACTGGACAGTTGTACTTTCTATTTTTGTCTTGTTTGAGCATATATAGCTCAACCATCTTACATTGTAATGTGCTGCTGAATCTCTTCAGTTCT
>ML800821.1:154192-165922 GCA_009831015.1 Picea engelmannii
TTGAAAGACATGTCACAAACAGAGAAGGATCCAACTCCTATCTTCTGTGACAACACATCAGCAATTGCATTATCCAAGAACCATGTGTTCCACAAGAAAAGTAAACACATTGACATTCGGTTTCATTTCATACGTGAGTTAGTCAACAATGGTGACATTGCACTTCAATTTTGTGGTTCTAGAGATCAGCTTGCTGATATTTTCACCAAGCCAATAGGAAAGTCAGTTTTTGACTTCCAGAGACAGCACTTAGGCATAGTCAGTGCTGCTGATTTTAACTGTTGAGTCTAAGAGGGAGTGTTAAATATATTGTATCCTCAACAGACTAACCGTACACTGCCAGCTGTACTGGACAGTTGTACTTTCTATTTTTTTCTTGTTTGAGCATATATAGCTCAACCATCTTACATTGTAATGTGCTGCTGAATCTCTTCAGTTTTGTTCTGTACTTTTTCATACATTTGAATATACTATTCTTTTCTCTCTGCATTTCTCTGTCCTTCACAATTTATCAAGTTTTCTATCATATGCGATTAAATTCTGTTGTTTTAAAGAATTGTTGGGACAACTGTTAACTCTTAGTTGCAATGTTACCTTGGTTGAATTGTCACGTAGTGCACAAACAGACTCTTGGAAATTCATCATGGTTTTCCCCTTGATCATGTCTTGGCATTTGGAACTTGGCATAGTGAATTCAGACTATGGATGTGACTTACCACTTGGTAAAGTGATTGAGTTGAGACTTACATTGAACTTATGTCTCGGACCACCGATCCTTGTGTAGGACCACCGAATCTCAGTAAAAAAATTTAAGCGTTGAGTCTAAAAAAACAAACGATCGAGAAGATCTATCTTGCAACATAAATTATCTTGAGCTATAACATTCTTATCCTTCAAGAAAATTCTTAACCTTATCCTTGTTTTAGTCAGTTTATTTAGCTAGATTGTCCCCACGTTGTTATGGATAAAATTATTAAATGAACTTTAGATTTAAGTGTACATTTCAGTTATCACGTTCAAATACCATCGCAACTTTAGATGGATGAGCCTTAAGATTTCAACATGATCGGTGAAAAATTAGGCATATGTTGAAATGGATAATTAAAGGTAAACGTTTATCCTTGCACATTAGAATGAAGTTATTGTACAACTAGAGAATTTGAAAAGGTTAATTGGACATCCCCTTGATTTCAATACCTTTAGAAAATCTCCAAACATCTCTACACTTAATCTAGTTATTGGGTGAGATGTGTTTAAATCCTTAGAAAAATAATTGAGATCTTATTAGAAGTTTTTCGATGGGGTATGGTTTCCTTACTCTTATTAGAAGTTTTTCGATGGGGTATGGTTTCCTTAGGAACTAGTAAGCCTTGGACTTTACACCCAAGAACCATGAGTTCTAAGATGACTAGAGGAATGTTTTAATAATAATAAATAAATTCAGTTCTTTTAGAATTATTTGTTAAGAATGGATTAAAAGAAATATTTTTATATAGTTCAATCATAATGATTGTTATTGGAGACACATGAAATTGTTAGTAGATATTTAATCGTTAGATATTTTAAGGTAGGATTTATTTTGTGGGATAGTTACGATTTTTTTCTATCTTGGAGAATGGTCTATAATGTATTGAGTTAACATTACTTGTCTTAATTATTATGTATAATCTTAGAATGTAGGAGTAGGTTCACATAAGTTAGTTATGGATAAGCTATCAAAGAATGGTGTTAATGATTATCAACCTGGTTTTGATAGTATTGAACTATTAACTGATTGTAAAAGATTTTAATTAAGGTACCTAGTATAATTAAATTTTATAATAGTAAGATTTGGATATAATGGATATTGAGTTTAAATTATGTTAACATAAGCTATTACTTGAAGAAACTTCATATGCAAAACCCTCTAAGATGCTTCATATATTTGTTTTTTGGAACTTCTTAATGATGTAGAGGAAGTATAATTGGTTCCTTAGAAAATATAATGAGGGTATAATATGATAGAACATTTTAATTGTCGTCATACAAATTATTTGTCCTTGAATTAATAGTTCGTAATTACTCTTATCTTATGTTGTTTAGCGGGTCGTTACATTCTTATTCCACATGCATTTAATTCTTAAATGAATGTTTAATTCATAGTAGACTAATGTGTGCATATATAATTTATGATTAGTATTGTTGTTGATTAATCACGATAATTGGAATAGTATGATGGTTAAGAGAACTAGATATCTTCTTGTTCCTTAGAACAGTCGCCAGTCCGGAGACCTTAAATGATCAAAATAAATCAGATGAATCCTAGACTTGAGCGTTGATTATGTATCTTAGAGGTCCTAACCTTGTAGGATAGGTTGGGTGGGTAGATATTCTTTTTTATATTTATTTGATATGGTTGATCTCAAAATTTTTGATGTGGTATTTGGTTTCTTGTTGTGTAGTGATGAGATGAGAATTGAATGTGTAATTATTGTTTCAAAAAAAAAAAATCTCTATTGTACTCAATTGTTTGATGTCATAACGGAGGGGACATTACATATGGTATTAGAGTGGGTTCAAGGCTGTGAAATTGGATCGTTACGCCTTCCACTGTGTTAAATAAATGATTAAAATTTTATCGCTAATTGAATTTTGAAATTGTACATGCATGTAATAATGGTTAGAGGACATAGAGGAAGTAGATGACGTGGTGTTGTAGGAAGAGGTGCGACACATCTGATAGTAACCATGCCAGAAGGGTATAACCCCCAGGGATATGAGAAGATTACTAAGCAGGAGAAGGTTGTTGTGGGAGATGTGGTAGGTATGATGAGATCCTTCCAGAGGATGTTAGAGGAATTAATTAATATCTTGGATTGAGATGAGGGAAAATGATTTTTACCCAATGAGGGTTCACAACACACTCCAACTAGTACTAGTAGTATGCACAGAGAACTCAAGAAGGTGAAGTTTCTCGAGTTCTCGGGTGCCATCGATGCCTTAGCCACCGAGGCTCAGTTGGAGAACATGGTGATGCGGGTCACACTTCGTGATTACACCTCCAACATGAAATTCCATATGGAGGTCTTTCAACTGAAAGAGATCTCTCTACTTTGGTGGAAGATATTCCTACCTCAACTAAACATGGTCATGGAATATGTGTCATGGGAGTTGTTCGAGGACCGATTCCAGGAGAGGTACTTGTCCGATGAATTCATTGAGCTCTAGCTTAATGAGTTCAACGCCTTATGTTAGGGTGGTCGTACGATATACTGAAGATACATCATTAGGAGTGCAACAACATTAGACACCATCTAGATCGACTTCAGGGCATTGTGATATGCCCATAGGACCTATGTTCATGACACCATGGTGACAAACTCCTTAGGAGAGGACCATAGCATGAGAAACAACAACAGTGTCCGCAAAAACAAAATTAGTTTAGGAATGTTCAACAAAACAGACCAGGATCACAGACTATTAGGCTAACAACTTCTACTTCAGGGACTAGGAGAACTGGACTGAAGACTAGATGTTGGACATGTGAAGATCCACATTACTAGTGAGACTTTCTGATTCAAAAGGCCAGAGCGACCGGATCATCGGGACCCACTATGGTTGGAGATTTGTGCAAGGCCCATAGGATACATGCATTAATGAACAACCTCTAGGCTGAGCACCAGTCCACTTTGCTTGAGACGTCAGGTATAATCACTGACCAAAATTTTAGTATATTGATAGATCCAGGTGCTAGAAAGAACTTTATCTCTACTGCAACACTAAAGAGAATTAAGGTAAAGGTATTCAAGTAGGACAATTTTCGATACGTAGAAATGGCATCGGGTGACAAACAAAAGGTTGGAGGAAATGTTATGGATTGTAGCATTAACTTGGGAGATTTTGTAAGAAAGTCCAACCTATATGTCATGATCTTAGGATCTTATGACATAGTGATTGGTATGGATTGGTTGGAATCGCATGGTGTGATACTTAAATGTAAGACTAAACTATTATGTTTGACAAATGATTTGGGACAGAGTAGAGTGATTATAGGAAGGAACAAAGGGGTGTCCTTGAGATTTATTTCTTCCCTACAACTATAGAAGAGTATGCACAAGGGGTGAAATCTTTATGCAGTCTTAGTGCTAAACAAAAGGGGCTAGGTGGAAGGATTATAAAACCTTCTTGTAGTGAAAGAGTTTGCAGATGTGTTTCCAGAAGAGTTATCAGGTTTACCGCCGAAAAGAGAGTTGTATTTTACAATAGACTTGAAACCTGAAACTGAACCTATAGCGAGAACGCCTTACTGGATGTCAACACTTGAATTGCAGGAATTGAAAATTAAATTGAAAGAATTGTTGATCTTGGGACTTATATGTCCAAGTGTGTCGTTGTGGGGTGCGTCGGTGATATTTTTTAGAAAGAAGGATGGATTGTGGAGGATTTGTATTGACTATCGCCAATTGAAGAAAGTGATGATAAAAAACATGATCCATTGCCAAGAATAGATGATTTGTTTGACTAGAAGAAGGGAGAAACAATGTTTTCTAATATTTATTGGAGATCGAGATATCATCAATTACGGATTAAAGAAGAACATATCCCTAACACTTCACTTAAGACAAGACTCAGACACTATGAGTTTACAGTTTTACCGTTCGGATTGACGAACGCCCCAGGGGTATTCATGAGTTTGATGAATGGGGTGTTCTATGAATACTTGGACAAGTTTTTTCAATTATTTATTGATGGCATACTGATTTATTCTCAAATGAAATAAGAGCATGAAGAACATTTAAGATTGGTTCTACAGTGTCTACGAAAAAACAAATTGTACGGGAAACTATCAAAATGTTAATTTTACCAATTGAAGATTCATTACTTCGGACATATCATATATCGTGAAGGTACTATTGTGGATCCAATGAAAGTAGAGGTTATTATGGAATGGCCAGGACCAACAAATGTACAAGAAGTTTGCATATTTATGGGTTTAATAGGATATTACCGATGATTTGTCAAAGTTTTTTTGAAGATAGGAAATACGATCACGAAATTGTAGAAGAAGAACAAGACGTTCCTATGGACTAAGAAATGCGTGGAAGCATTTCAAAATCTCAAAGAGTTTTTTATGACAACACCAATACTCAAATTCCCTGACATGGACAAGGAATTATTGGTATGCATGGACGCATCTAGGGAAGGTTTAGGAAAAGCTTTGATGCAAGAAGGTGGAGTGATAGATTACATTTCAAGGAAATTGAGAAACCATGAAGAGAACTACGCAACACATGACTTGGAGTTATTAGCAATTGTATATGCCTTGAGAGTTTGGAGACATTGTTTGATTGGAAAAAGATTCCAATTAAAGACAAATCATTATGGATTTCAACCTATATGTGACATCCTCAAAAATAAAATACTTTTGAAATTTAAAATTGCTGGAAATTTATTCCGTTTTTAGTAAATTCAAATTTGGAAATATTTTTCCATTTATGGCAATTCCGAATTTCAAATTTGGTAATTGTAATTAATTATTTTGATTGTGGGGTAGAGACCTAGTTATACCCAACTAACTATTTGACTATGACACTTGTATGGAAACAAAATATTTTATATTGATTGCAGGAGGACAAACGGAACAACCATGTTAAATTTAGCTGACCATGACTCCATGAGTGGGGAACATGTTGGAACTACCTCTGGGTTGATTATTACAAGTGGAAAATTAGTGATTTTTCCATTGAAAGCCCCTAAAAATCAGGGATTTAGAAATCTGTGAAAATTCCCAAGGGAGGGAAAAAGTACTTGGCAAAATTGATAAATAGCATATGTGACGAGGCAGGACACTGCCAAGTATGCAGAGAAAAGGGACTATGGATTTTCCTTGCTGTTATGAGCACTACTGAGTAAGTGTGAGGCAAGAGGATAACTGCTGGAATTGTGAATATTGCAAGGAGTTTTCCAAATTCGCCCTCATGGATTCATGGTCAGGCTAGGGGGTGAATCGGGTAAGAAATTTTTGCTGCCTATTCTAATGTAGGGAGGAACGTGGTTATTACATTTGCCTTCCTGCAAAACTGGTTCAAATATTTTGATCTACTCCTTCTCTGTGTTAAATAATCATTTATACTGGTGATATGTGTATGTTAATTATGTATTGAAGTACTTCCATTGGAGAAATCTATCATGTCATAATCCATTTCTGTAATAGGAAAAACATGTTGGTTTGTAATCATTTCACCGCTTTATGACGATCGATCAGTGGCCATCTTGTCCCTTCAAGACGTGAGGGTTCACTGTCAAGCGGTGGCCGCCTTAGCCTTGCAGGACACCAAATACCATCACCGCCCTGATTTAATTTTTCCTAAGGTCGAAGGGGAAACTTTTGTTCCCATAAATACTTGAATCATATTATAATTCCGGACACAGAGGGTGAGATAGCTTGAAGTATTTCCTGAATTGATTTGATTATTCCCTGTTTTGGAGGTTTTCTCTGCGATTATGATTTTCTGTTATTGAGTTTGTAAACTCATTTTATTTCTTGATAAATTCATTTTTTGATAAAACACAGTAATCGTTTGTTTTTACCAATTACGAACCCATTCATTTATTTATTCAGAGTTTATTTGTTGGAGCGTGTGATTTTAAAAAGAGATTAAATACAAAATTGATATTTCGTCCGAAACCTGAAATTGTTGGGCCCACACCCTAATCTCATTTCGCAATTTGACATTTCTTATTTCATTTTGTTTGTGCATCAGGTGTTCATAAACCCTGAAATTTCGAACCCCGAAATCTCGAACCCCAAAACCCCAAAGTGTTGGTCCCACATTGCATTCACTTTTTCACAATTTGGGAGTTGTTGTGTGTTGGTGTTTGGAATTTGAAATCATGAAATCCCGAACCCCAAAACCCCGAAGTGTTGGGCCCATAGTATTTCCGCATTTCGCGATTCGGAAAACAATGTGGTCTTTTTTTGTGTGTGTGTTCAATATTTGTAATCGTCGAAACCTGATTGACCTTTGTTTTTTCAAAAAACTGTAGGAACATAGTAGGAATTATTTGTTATAGGAACAACTCTAATATTGTAATGAATGGACTGGTAGAAATGATGGAGGATCTTCATTCAGGATAGAGGAAGAATAGAAATAACAGATCATATTACAAGTCACTGTGAACAGGGCATGAAAAGTACAATAATTATTGTATATGAAAGTATTAAACTAATTAAGAAATTTTTTAGCGCGATTTTTCCTAAGAGTTATGCTTGCCATGAGGTCATACACCTTTAAGTATTTGAAATTTCGTAATTAGACTATTGTTTAATGGCATAAACCGTAGAGAACAAGATGGGATCCTTTGAGTTAACTATGCTTGATGTGTAAGTTATTGGTGTGTAAGAATGAGACCCAAGTTAGGTAGATATACTTGCTTGTTTATATTTTTTGTAAGTAAAGATGCAGGACCATAGCACATAACTGAGCTTTCCAGTTATTAAACTAGAATCAAGATGAAACTATACCTATGACAGTGAATTGCTCTATATTTATTTAGAGAAAGCTATAGGTATGTACATACCTATAGGTGGAAATAAGTACAGATGCTAATGGAGAGTTAAAGCGAATTCCCTACAGTAAGAATGGTAATATACGCCTTTATATGCACACATATAAGACGGTCAACATACCTACTACTCTAGCAGTCATGAAGATCCAACCTTGCAATTAAAAGCATAATTAAATGTGCAGAACTGATAATCCCAGACTCCTTGTCCTTCCAACTCTTGGTCGTCGAAACACCGAAAAGGATTTAATGGTTCTGGATCACCCTTAGCCTCCGTCCACGTGACCATCACTCTGTGACCATGAGCTTAACGTCAAAGCGCTACCAGATTTTCACGATTTGGGGAATCGTGATGCAAGCATTCCTCCTGTTCTCTATCCTTCAAAATTATGAAACCCGAAATAGGGCCTAACGGCTCCTTAGCTCCTTCCTTAAGTAACTTTTCATATGACCGGTCTAGTGACCTGGTGCTACTACCCGAAAATGTTGAAATCTCCCCATTGAGAGATCAACAGTCCAGTTTCCTCTTGAATCAACGACCACAATCCCATTGGATCGACGATCCACAACCTTTCATGATTTTCCCTGAACCTAGACCACTCGCCACGTGTCCTCCTTGATGAACGGTGTCGATCATTTCGCAATTTCGCAAACCAGGAGTTCATGATGCAATGACTCCAAAATCACTTCTTGCTCCAAACCTCGAACTCCCAAATAGCGAAATTCAATGCCTTAGAGTGATTGGAAGACACTCGGCCTTAATCTCCTCACTTCTCTGCAAGATCTAATGACTCTCGCAACTTCGACACTTCTTCCACGAAGTGTTTCCACCATTCATACAACTCCTCTCCTAGGCTTCTTCTAAGTGCTTAAATCCCTCGTAACTTGGTGCGATCCTATGGCTCTCTGGATTTCGACACTTTTCCCCGAAGTGTCTCCATTGTTCATTTCAGCTGCTCTCCTGCGCGACCACCCAAAGGTTAAACTTTTTGCACCCATATCCTTTCTCTGAACCTCAAGGGTTCCTTCGACCTAAGTTTAGATATTGCCTATATACATATAAGTATGTTGGAGTAGTTTGAAAGTTAAGGAAAGTGATAGAATTATGGAAGAATTTATCCACATAAGATTTTTTGTTCAAAGTAAACTAGACTGGTGTAATAATGTCATTATGGAGAGAAATGTATCTTAACTTCTCTTAAATTCTAAAGCTTAAAGGAAATTGAATTATGTCATAGATTGTTTTTTTTTTTTTTATGGTGAATTTGAGGTACATTACATATGGTATCAGAGAAAAATCTACAACATTGGGCCTGAACAGGGCCATATTAGCTGCTTAGTATTTATTCTGATTTATGTAAAACTAATAAATCTTATGGTTACAAACAGAAAGCCCTTTTTTTTTTGTAAATTATGGCAGCTTAGGAGGGTGCAGAAATCAGGATGGAAGGAAATCCACAGCAAGGAACTCCTGGAGATCCAAGACAGAACAATGATGGAAGCTCACCCATGGAGGTGTTGGAAACAATGAGGAATCTTATTGTTGAACTACAGGTTTTCAAGGCCGACAATGAAAATTGAAGAAAGCACAACAGGAACAACAAGAGATAAATGAAGTCCTGTTGTGTAGTATAGTAACCAAGAATAGCCCAAAAGATGATAACCATGACGAACAAGTGAGCAAAAGGGCCTCTAAGAATTATGGACCAGAAATAAAAAAAGGAGATAGTTCGTCTGAAGGGAAACCTTCAGCTGAAGACAAAACTATACCAGACAGAAAAATAAAACAAGTAGACCACCTTGAAGGAGAATTTAAAAAGATTGAACTAGCTACCTTTGATGGAGAATCCAGGATAGGAGAAGAAGCTAAGGCATGGCTGTTGGGCATCAAAAAATACTACCGGATCTACAACTATTCCAGCAACATGAAGGTCAGAATGGCCATCTACAATCTGAAGGGGAAGGCCAACATTTGGTGGCAAGACCTAAAATTGGCCAAGGGCCTAAAGGAGAAATAGTTGGAATGGTCCGACTTTATGAAGTATTTCAAGAAACAATACCTTTCTGAAAGCTATTATGAAAGGAAGCCGAAATAATTTTACGAGTTACGACTTCGACATATGATGATGGAGGACCTTATAAATAAATTTCTGGAACTACTAAGGTTCGTACCGTACATCCAGGAGGATAAGGTAAAAATCCAACGATTCTTAAGTTGTTTACCATAGGCCTACTGGGACCGAATTGAGTTTGACAACCCCAAATATTTGAGTGAGGTATTCAGGAAAGCACGAATGTGCTATGACCAGTGTAAATAGTGGGTAGAGTTTCCCAAGACCTAGAAGGATAAAAAGAAATATAGAATGAACCAGCGGAAGAAGGGATACCAACTAGCTCCTTATTGGAATGCAGCAAAAAGTTTCCCAAGGAAGGATTTTCACTCAAATCATCTGAATACGCAAGGTGGTGGTAAACCGGTAAACTTGGGAATGAATAATTTTGGGGACAACTCCCGTGAGCCATTAAAGTGTTGGGAGTGTGGAGAGCCTCATCTAAGGAGGAACTTTCCACATTTAACTTCAGCAAACAGAATTGTTGTTCATAATCTGCAGGAAGCCTCGACAGTGGGAGACGTGGGAAGAAGCCTGCATCAGATAAATGCAGCCATAGATGGTCGACAAGCTAACCACCAGTCCTCAGTGGTAGAAATCGAAGGTAAAATCCATGACACTCAAATTTCTGTTTTAATTGACCCTGGAGTTACGTTAAGTTATATTACTCCTAATATAGTAGAGTCGAATAAACTTAAGAAACTGAAGCACACAAAATCATGGCTGGTACAACTAGCAACGGGTACTAAAAGGAATGTAGTTGACTTTATTTCTGATTTTGAGTTCAACTTAGGTGGTCAAAAGATAAGGACCAATATGAACATCTTACCACTAGGATCTTATGATATGATTATCGAGATTGATTGGTTGGAACAACACAAAGAAGTAATAGACTGTTATACAAAGATACTTAGCTATAAAGATGATTTTGACACTATTAGAACAGCCCAAGGCATACCAAAACCTGTATCAGTCAGACAAGTTTCAGTGATGCAGCTCAAGAAATGTATTAGAAAGGGATGTCAAGTTTATGCCATCCAAGTGGTGAATCTATTATAAAAAGAAGATAAGCCAAAGTTAGAAGACCTTATTGTCCTACGTGAATTCAGAGACATGTTTGTGGATGAGATACCAGAATTACCTCCTAGAAGGGAAATAGACTTCTCCATATACCTACTACCTAGTTCAGCCCCTATCTCAAAAGCACCTTACCGAATGAGTCTACAATAACTGACAAAATTAAAAATCCAATTACAAGAATTGTTGGACAAAGAGTATGTCAGACCGAGTGTTTCACCATGGGTGGCAGTAGTCCTCTTTGTGAAAAGGAAAGACGGTAGGGTAAAATCATGAAGCTGGGTAACACTTTCGTGACAATCGGGTCTCCAAAATTTCTAGAGGCAATTTTTCGGCCGAACAAATGTTACTTTCGGCCGAAATATTTTTCGGCCGAAAATTTTCACGTCAAATTTAACGGTGCCCTCAAAATTCGTGTAAAATATTTTTTGGATGAATTATTTTCCCGTGGTAAGAATATTTCGGCCGAAACGTTTATTTTTAACGGATTCCGTTAAAAACTAGGTTTCGGCCGAAAGAATATTTCGGCCGAAAACTTGAAAATGGGACTGTTTGCAGGAAACTGCAAATTATCTCCATCTTACTTCATCTTTGGAGGTAGCGGACTCCTACAAATACTCTGAATTTAGTTTGAGAATTGATACCAACATTTTTAAAATTGAATCTACTTTCATTGGGTATAATTTGTTTTCATTTTCATTGTTTTTATCTAATTTTATTTAATTTTATAAAAAAATTACTCCATAATATTTTTAGGTGAGATTATGATTCGGTGAAATGAAAAAACCGTATCTCTAAAAATACACAACGGAAAATTATGGAAAAATTATATTCATAATTGTTAAAATGTTCTCGTCAAAAGGGTGTTTTTAGATTTTACTTTTAAGTAAAAATTAAGATAGATACAAGGTGTAGAAAAACACGTGTTTAAAATATGCAACGTTTTCAACTTGGTCAACTTAAAAAAATTCTAGAAATTATAATATTCATCCATTAG
>ML800821.1:165984-213098 GCA_009831015.1 Picea engelmannii
ATACAAGGTGTAGAAAAACACGTGTTTAAAATATGCAACGTTTTCAACTTGGTCAACTTAAAAAAATTCTAGAAATTATAATATTCATCCATTAGATTCAAAATTATAGTCATAATAAAATAGAGTCTCTGTAGATTGCTGCTGTATATTTCATTTCTTAAAAATATAAGTTTAATAACGGATACATTGTTGTGGAAAACAATAACTCATTATCATTCATTTCATGTTTAACGAACATACTGTTAAACAATTGTCAAATTGACATATCAAATCTTGATAAAAAAAAATTGAAAAATAGTCATTGGAAAGATAACAAAATTATTTACAAGTTTTGTTTTTACTGTAAAGTGAAATTCTAAATAAAAAAAATACTTTTGTATGCCAGAAGTTGAAGAACTTATGAAAATACAGTTTTTTTTGTCATAAAACAAGCAAAAGTGTTACCCAGCTTCATGATTTTACCCGGTACTCTAAGACTATGTATCGATTATAGAGAAGTAAACAAAATGACCATTAATAATAAATACCCTTTACCAAGGATAAATGATCTATTCGATCAAGTTGGTGGGGCCAAGATCTTTTCAAAATTGAATTTACGATCTAGTTATCATCAAGTTAGGATAAAGGACGAGGACATCAACAAAATGACTTTTCAAACAAGATATGGATAGTACAAGTTTGTAGTCATCCCTTTCGGACTCACTAACACACCAACCACATTTATGTGCTTCATGAACAACATTTTCAGTCAGTACTTACACAAGTTCGTAGTAGTATTTATCGACAATATTCTGGTCTATTCTAAAACAAAGGAGGAACATGATGAACACTTAAGAATAGTTCTGCAAACATTAAGGAAACACAAACTATACGCAAAATTCAACAAATGTGACTTTCATAAAAAAGAAATACAATATTTAGGACATGTCATTTCCTCAGAAGGTATTTTTGTAGACCTGGAAAAGATAAAATCCATTATGGAATGGCCAATACCTAAGGATGTGGTAGATATCCAATCATTCATGGGAATCACCGAATATTGTCGTAGATTTATAGAAGGGTTTTCCAAGATAGCCTACCCTATCACATCACTACAAAAGAAAGGAACCAAGTTTAACTGGTCGCAAAAGTGTCAAGACAACTTTAACAAGCTGAAAGAATTATTGACATCGACACCCACTTTGAAGGTAGAAGACCTAGATAAAGACTTCACAGTTTGTGTTAATGCAAGTAAAGAGGGACTAGGTGGTGTCCTAACTCAGGAAGGGCACATGATTTGTTACGAGTCCCGAAAATTAAAAGAACACGAGTGAAATTATGTCACTCATGACTTAGAATTGGCAGCAGTAATACATGCCTTAAAAATGTGGCGACACTATATAATGGGCAGAAAATTCCTACTATTGACGGATAATAGCAGGCTGAAATATCTGTTTAACCAACCAGATCTTAATGCAAGACAAGCAAGGTGGCTATCCTTCTTGAGCGAATTCGACTTCGAGGTTAGACATTTCAAGGGTAAGGAAAATAAAATAGTAGACGCTTTAAGAAGAAGAGTCCATGGGTTATTTGAGATAAACATCAGCAGGGCAGAAAGTCATCTGGAACAAAGAATAAGGATGACAGGTATTAACGATGAAAATTACACTAAGATAATGACATAATTACAAAACAGGACCTCCAACTCTGAAAAACCAGATCAAACCATCGATAGGAAAGGACTATTACTATATAAAAATAGACTTTACATACCAGATTCAGCATAATTGAAATCAACAATTTTGGACGAAGTGCATAAGAACCCGTATTCTGGCCATCCAGGTTACCAGAAAACAATAACAACACTTAGAAAACTATTTTTCTGGCCTATTATGAAGGGAAAAACAACAAAATACTTGGCTAGGTACCAAGATTATCAGTAGGTTAAGGCCGAGCACTAGCATCCAGTCGGCCTATTATAGCCATTACCTGTACCAGAATGGAAATGAGAGACTATATCACTGGACTTTATAACAAGTTTGCCTAAAACTCAGAAACATAATGATTCTATCATGGTTGTAATCGATAAACTCAATAAGTCTGCACACTTTATTCCTGTAAAGTATACTTTTAAAGTATAAGCATTGCTGAAATATTCATGAAAGAAATTTTTAGACTACATGGTATTCATAAAATGGTGATTTCAGATAGAGACGTAAAATTTACATCCACTTTTTGGAAGGAATTGTTTGCGGGGCTAAACACTAACTTGAATTTCAGTACAAGCTATCATCCACAAATGAATGGACAGACCAAAAGGACAAACCAAATCATAGAGGATATGCTTCGTATGTATGTAAGAACACAACCAAGCAAGTGGGAAAACTACCTGCACTTGGTAGAATTTGCATATAACAATGGGTACCAAACTTCGGCTAAGTTGAGCCCTTTCAAACTACTGTATGGCAGAAAGTGTATGAATCCAATTAGCTAGGATAACTAGGCTGACAGACTCATGATTGGACTAGAGATGCTCCAAGAAATGGAGAGCATGGTAAGAAAGGTACAACAGAACTTGAAAGAACCACAGGAAAAGCAGAAGAGCTATGTAGATCAAAAAAGAAGACACTTGGAATTTCAAGTAGGAGAGCATGTTTATTTGAAGGTCAAAGCCGAAAAGAGCTCATTGAAGTTAGGGAATTGTGCCAAGATGGCACCCAGGTTTTGTGGGCCCTTCAAGATACTAGCTTGAATTGGACCCGTATCATATCAACTTGCACTTCCAACTAATCTAAGAATTCATAATGTATTTCATGTTTCGTTGTTGAAAAAGTATATTCATGACCCTACTCATAGGATTGATTGGAACTTGGTGCAGGTGGAACCTGAAGGCGAGTTCTAGGTGGAACCCCTGTGCATTCTGGACTGGAGAGAAATAGCACATCGGAACAGATCCATCGCTCAGGTAAAGGTGCAATGGAAGCACTTTAGTCCTGAGGAGGTCACTTCGGAGTTAGAGGGAGATTTGCGGAAATCTCATCCAATCCTGTTCCAAGAAAGGAATGAACACCGAGGACGGTGTTTTATTTAAGGGGGAAAGGATGTGACATCCCCAAAAATAAAATATTTTTGAAATTCAAAATTGTTGGAAATTTATTCTGTTTTTAGTAAATTCGAATTAGAATTTTTTTTGTCATTTATGGAAATTCCAAATTTCGAATTTGGTAATTGTAATTAGTTATTTTTACTATTGGGTAGAGACATGATTAGACCCAAATAACTATTTGACTATGACACTTGTATGGAAACAAAATATTTTATATTGATTGCAGGAGGACAAATGGAACAACCATGTTAAATTTAGATGACTGTGTCTCCATGAGTGGGAAACATGTTGGAACTACCTCTGGGATGATTATTACAAGTGGAAAATTAGTGATTTGGCAATTGGCTGCCCCTGAAAATTAGGGATTTAGAAAGTTGCGAAAATTCCCAAGGGAGGGAAAAAGAACTAGGCAAAATTGATAAATAACATATGTGAGGAGGCAGGACGCTGCCAAGTATGCGGAGAAAGGGGACTATGGATTTTCCTTACTATTATGAGCATTGTTGAGTAAGTGTGAGGCAAAAGGATAACTGTTGGAATTGTGGACATTGCCGAGGAGGATTTTTCCAAATTTTCCCTCATGGATTCATGGTAGGCTAGGGGGTGAATCGGGCAAGAAATTTTGGCTGCCTATTCTACGGTTGGGAGGAATGTGGTTGTTCCCTTTGCCTTCCTGCAAAAATGGTTCAAATATGTTGATCTACTCCTTCACTATGTTAAATAATCATTTATACTATTGATATGTGTATGTTAATTCTGTATTGAAGTACTTCCATGGCAGAAATTTGTCATGTCATAATCCATCTCTATAATAGGAAAAACTTGTTGGTTTGTAATCATTTCACCACTTTATGACGACAGATCGGTGGTCATCTTGACCCTTCAAGATGTGAGGCTTCACTGTCAAGTGGTGGCCGCCTTAGCCTTGCAGGCCACCAAATACCATCACCGCCCTGATTTTATTTTTCCTAAGGTCGAAGGGGCAAGTTTTGTTCCCATAAATACTTGAATCATATTGTAATTTCGGACATAGAGGGTGAGATAACTTGAAGTATTTCCTGAATTGATTTGATTATTCCCTATTTTGGAGGTTTTCTCTGTGATTATGATTGTTTGTTATTGAGTTTGTAAACTCATTTTATTTCTTGATAAATTCATTTTTTGAGAAAACACAGTAATCGTTTGTTTTTACCAATTACGAACGCAGTCATTTATTTATTCCGAGTTTATTTGTTGGAGCGTGTGATTTTAAAAAGAGATTAAATACAAAATTGATATTTCGACATTCGGGACTTCCTTGTTACATATATGTGGAGTTCCTTTGCTTTACCAAACACCGAAACCCGAAATTGTTGGGCCCACACCCTAATCTCATTTCACAATTTGACATTTCTTATTTCATTTTGTTTGTGCGTCAAGTGTTCATAAACCCTGAAATTCCGAACCCCGAAACCCCGAAGTGTGTTGGTCCCACATTCCATTCAGTTTTTTCACAATTTGGGAGTTGTTGTGTGTTGGTGTTTGGCATTTGAAATCGTGAAATCCCAAACCCTGAAACCCCGAAGTGTTGGGCCCACAGTCTTTCCGCATTTTTTGATTCGGCAAACAATGTGGTCTTTTTTTTTTTGTGTGTGTTCATCATTTGTAATCGTCGAAACCCGATTGACCTCTGTTTTTTCACAAAACTATAGGAACATAGTAGGAATTATTTGTTATAGGAACAACTCTAATACTGTAATGATTGGACTAGTAGAAATGATGGAGGATCTTCATTCGAGATAGAGGTAGAATAGAAATAACAGATCATATTACAAGTCATTGTGTACAGGGCATGACAAGTACATAAATTATTGTATATGAAAGTATTAAACTAATTAAGAAAAAATTTAGTGCGATTTTTCCTAAGAGTTATGCTTGCCAAGAGGTCATACACCTTTAAGTATTCGAAATTTCATATTTAGAATATTTTTTAATGGGATAAACCATAGAAAACAAGATGGGATGCTTCGAGTTAACTATGCTTGATGTGTAAGCTACTGGTGTGTAATAATGAGACCCAAGTTAGTTAGATATACTTGCTTGTTTATATTTTCTGTAAGTAAAGATGTAGGACCGTAGCACATAACTGATCTTTCCAATTATTAAACCAGAATCAAGATGAAACTATACCTATGACAGTGAATTGCTCTATATTTATTTAGAGAAAGCTATAGGTATGTACATACTTATAGGTGGAAATAAGTATAGATGTTAATGGAGAGTTAAAGCGAATTCCCTACAGAAATAATGATAATATATGCCTTTATACGCACACATAGAAGACAGTGAAAATACTTACTACTCTAGCAGCCATGAAGATTCCACTATGAAGAACCTCCTCGTTACGCTGACAAACCTCTTATAACAAGTGCAATTTATTTTTTTTGTTTTTAAAAGTGTGTGCACGCGTGTACAAGGGAAACAAACACATTCAACTCTGTGTCACCATAAGACGACGAACAAGACGCAACCACGACGAACACAATAAGACGACATGAGACGCACAATAAGTAACTACATGCATTTAGCGACGATCAAACGACAGTAAGCAAGACTGACTACTCGCCCGTCCTACCCTGCAATGGTTAGGACCTCCAAGACACATAAGCAACGCTCAAGCCCAGGTTCCCATCGATTTTAACCATTTAAGGTCTCAGGGCTGGCAACTGTTTTGAGGAACATGGAGGTGTCTACATCCCACCTGACACAAGCAGAACAAGTCCTACGAAGATTACAACCAAGTATAGAAAAAATTAATGACAACCATGACCTCTACGGAAGGCATAAGTTAGAAAGGACTTTGTCAACAACCAACCAACCATTATCTAAGATAGGGTCCATGTCTATGACTC
Organism: Picea engelmannii; assembly: GCA_009831015.1. Classification (NCBI taxonomy): domain Eukaryota; kingdom Viridiplantae; phylum Streptophyta; class Pinopsida; order Pinales; family Pinaceae; genus Picea; species Picea engelmannii. The sequence goes on from ML800821.1 coordinate 171,961, forward strand.
AATTGGCAATAATTACCAATCAATTGCTCCATTAATTACCATTAGTCTATGGGTTACCCGACCCATCCTTGATGATAAGGTAAATTTAATTAAATGCAATTCCCCATCATAATAACTTAATGTACTTAGTTCGAAAAGACATTGCGTTTATGTGTTATTCAACAATAAGATCACAATAATCATAAAACGTTACATTTTATATTACAATCACATTGCAAGAAGGTAGCAATAACATTACATTGGTATTTTATCAACATTAACGTTTACATTTTATTTTGTATCACAAAACATCCCATCTACAATTTACAATAACAATATATATTACAGTAACCTTACATATACATGTTACAAATACGGTATTTTCTTATCAATAACAATCATTTTGATCCAAAATTTAGAACCCATGAGGGAGGAGACAATAAATTCTAAGGTTAGGAACCATCATAAATCCAAGTGACATGGATCACCATACCTTATTGTTAAAACATATAAAGAAAAATGTAAGGACCACATCATAGTCATTATACTAAGTTTACACGCACACTCAAAAGGTTCATACTTACTAATCACCCAAGCCAATTACAAATTCCCAGAAACGTGTTGCTTTCCAACAAATTAGTGACCCAACAACATGAACATTTAAAAGAAGATTCTTCTAACTTAAGGGGACTCATCTCTTTTCAAGCATGTAAAACTGTAACCAAAAAGTACTGTACCTCAACTTAGAGCCACTTCCCTGCATTGGGTCACTTAGGGGTCTTATAAACACACACATTAATCAAGGGTAAGTTGTATTAAATTCGTTGTAATGGACTGATAATAAATTAATATATAATTTCGTTCATAATGCGAGGGAAGGATGTTCGAGAAGCTCAAATTAGATTATAATAAGTTTCTTCACATTTAAACATGGAATCTCCACAAGGGTGGTTGTTGAGTTTTCCCCAGATAAGTAGGTACAACTATTGACGAAGGTCTTCGATGAGATTTTCATGTCTGGAGCATTGAAAACACCGTAAGGAAAGGTTCTAAATTGCAGAAAATAGAAGGGTGTGGTGTCCGACGAATTCTCTGCTGCACCACCCACTCCTGATAGCTCTGAAGTGTAGGCACCTTAATCGCTGGGAGACAAGACTGAAGGGAGAGACTCAGAAGGTCATAGGTCGAGCAAGGCACCTCAACATGGTAGAGGGGATGGGTGAAATACGGGTGGCACAGGCATCCAGAACGCACTGGCTTTGCCATCTACAAGGTCATTGTCCATATATTGTTGTATATTTAAATATAATAGGGGCTATAGAGAAATAAAAAGCTAAGGAAAATGAAGGAAAGTAAAGGAAATCCCAAGCAATAGTTCATTGTGGTGATACTCTAGCACTAAACCCAGACCACCCAATGAGAACAGTTGTAACACTAAGGTAGCTCGCGGAGAGGGTAAATGGTAACAGATTACTACCCATAGAAACACTCCAGTCGGTTACAAGATAAGAGCTGCAAGGTTTAACCGCCTTAAGGGATACCTAGTCGAAATGTGTTCTGGATTACAACAATCAACCTTGAACGCGATTACACTCTGCCATCTACACAAAGTATGGATCTTCTAGCCTATAAAAGTTTGTTGCCATAAGTTCAGAATAATACAGAAAGTAGTCAATGTTGTTCACAATCGTGATTCAACCGTCGTTACAAACAATTACCTGTAAAATGCCTTTAATGAAAGTCCAATCTCAATGACCGGTAAAAATTCATGAACCGTGTAATTTCATTGTTAGCAAACTCTCATTGGAAAGTAAAATTCGTTGACAGAAAAATACAAACGTTGAACTGTAATGTTTCAATGCCCAAGGTTAAGGAAACTCGGTCAGAAATGTTGGGACTACACTACAATTCCCCAACATAGACTAGCAAGTATTCCAATACAACGCAGACCAGAATGTGTGTAGGCAGTCAATAAAGTGGGCGAAGGCTCTAAATAAAATTCGTAAATTAATATGGTGCAGAGATAAAACACACAGATAAAAGGCCATTAGAGAAACAATCCCAGAGATAAGATGCGAATGAAGTAATACAACACTGTGGAGTTCAACCAGCAATATAAATTACGCAAGGGAAACTCAGCTGTTAGGTGATATAGAGGCCAGGGTAGAGTGGCCATTTATTTTTTTCAACACAGGGTTAAAATTCTTCCACCAACACATAAAGGAAACGATGAGATACTTATTTTTCATCTAGTACTAAATTTAACAATCGAGATAACATGTTTACAACAGTTAGCCAATAAAAAGAATGCCGAGGTAAACAAATAAAACAATCATTCCAAACAACCAGGTTCAACACCATTTGAAGTTAAATAACTTCATCTCAGAACACCAAATAAAATGTTGACAACAAAAGAGAAGGCTAGGGCCCTAAGTTTATCTCATCAGGAGGATAACAAGGGTTATATCTGAAGAGGCGCAGAAAATAAACAACAAGGAAGCAAGATAAACCAAATGACAAGGCCTTACCAAAGGACGTATGTCCTCAATCAGTATACCTATCCAATACACGGGCATATCTACATCATAAATATTAATGCATTCTATTCAACCAAACAAACGAATGTACCTTTGCCTTATCCCCTACCTCAAATGACGTCCACGCGCTCCGTGCCGCTCCTGCTCGCCGACCGTCGAGACCTCACCGGTACCTCCCAGCCAACGCTAGGGGTACTCTGCTTCCCCCTTAGCCCCCCGAGCCGCAAAGGGGCCACACACTATCCATATGGTACGTCTAGCTCCCAGCTCACCTCGCAAGGCCAAGCTACCACTCCTATCCGAGTTGGGATATCCCAACTCCCCACAGTAATCAATCAAGTCACAATTCCGACAGCATAATGTTATGCTAACTGTCGATCCCCTTCTTCCTCCTCCTTCGTCTCTTTTATAGAGTTTTAGAACTTCCCACTTTCCCCAAATTTCATTTTCTTTAAGTTTTAATAAAATCTTCTAAAAATTATCTTTCGTACAAGTGTCATTCATCCCCGACGTTTCTCCATTAACTAATTTATTTAATTTATTAAATTGTCTTATTTCCCTCACCCACCTAGAGTTACTCCTATTTTTACTCCTAGGTGTCCCTAGATTCCCTTATAGGTTTTAAATACTTTCCCTAAACTGAAGTTGCTAAATTAGTTCAATTTAGAAGGTTCTTTATTGCAGATTCTTTATTAAGTTGACCTCGCTTTTTACCCTAAGTTCCCTTCTTTCCCTTATTATGTTTCCTCCATTCCTTAGTTTCCTAATTTTTATTATTCCCTTATTTCCCCTTTTTATTAGAGACAAAAATGGAAGTTGCGCAAATTAACCTCTTTTCCTTTTTATTAATAATTTAATATCCTTTACACTTTCACAAGTTAAACAATTAAATTCTTCTTTACAATTTTTAAATCCACTAATTTTAATTAAATTCTTACTCTCTTCATTTTACCCCAAATTTTTTATGAAGACTAAAACTATTACTTAAGTGGTTTTTAGTTTAAATTTTTATTTTTATTTTTATAGGGTCTATTTCTAAAGGTTAGACAAAATTTTACCCTAGAGAAGTTTTAGACTTAGGACTTAGATTCTGAACTAGGCAACATTTAACTAGGGAGGTTGTTTAAGAATTTCTCAATGTGTTAAATGTCTTAGGGCCATCTATGTTTGTTCCTTCATCAACAACAACGCAACGTGCCCTTCAGGATGCACCACATGCTCCAAGGGTGCCACTCGCCTCATTTGTTTATTTTGTGCGACGTGCCCTTCAGGATGCACCACGTGCTCCAAGGGTGCCACTCACTTATTTTGTTTCTTTTGTGCGACGTGCCCTTTAGGATGCACCACGTGCTCCAAGGGTGTCACTTTCCTCTTGACTGATTGGTAGACATCAATAACCCTTGGAGTCAACACTCTGCCAGGTGAACTTGTGGAAGACTAAGGGCTTCTAAGGAATAAGGCCCTCGCCTTATTGCGCACCCCTTAGAATCACCGCGAGCGATTGTCGCAGTCTTCCCTCGTGGCATCGTGGGTCCTCTCGAACTAGGTAATCGTTAACCTACAATTCGAGCCACAACGGGAGTGCTAGTAGGCTGTGGCAGGGCTGTTGTCCACACCTCTCTCTCAACCTCTCGGGTAGTCATGTGTGACCCCTTTACTACATATGTGAGTCTAGTCAGCAAGCTATCGTCATCCTACATCATCAACAAATCATGTCATAACATGTCCACATCACATCATCTAATCAAACGTACTAAAATCACAGTAAAACAATCAAACCCCAATAGCACACTCCCTGACTCAATCCGGAGTCCAAGGGGTTTTGTCGATGCCTCTGCATCCTCAAGGTCCAAAAACCTGCAGACTCAGTAAAACCGAGTCAATAACACCTGTCTATGTCAATGTAGTAAACATCATGTCATCTATCAGAACACATCATAATCAAGGACAAATGTTTTAATATCATAAAATCCCAGATCACTTGCGAGCAAGTGTCCTCAAAGAATAAGTTTCTCAGTGTGCCAGAGTGGGATGTTACATACACCCCCTCTTGGTCTAAACTTCGTCCCGAAGTTTCATAGTATAAATGCCGAAATAAAAGTATCACAGTATCATAAGTCTATCTATCAAACAAAAATAGAAACTGTTGGCGCATATCATATGCGTCCTCCCAGGTCGCTGAGTGTGAACTATAATTGTCCCACTGGACCTTGACCTGATCTACCGTTCGATGTCATAACTGTCGAATGCAATGGTCTAAGATGCATACCAGCTCAGTCATGGGTGCTCCCTTGTCCGATACTTGCAAGGAACTCATGTCAATAACATGCGTAGGATCACTAATATAATGTCTCAAAACAGATACATGAAAAACATTGTGCATACACCTCGAGGAATCAGGCAAGGGTAGTCGATATGCCATGCGCCCCTTTCTCTCCACTATCTCAAAAGGTCCCACGAACCTAGGAGAGAGTTTATTTCCCTTTACAAACTTGACCAAACTCTTATGTGGTTTAACCCACAAGAAGACTCGATCACCGACCTCGTAACTACGATCGACTCAGTGCGCATCGCCATAACTCTTCTGTCGATCTTGTGCTTATTTAATCCTTTGTCTTATGGTTTTCATTTGCTCTTCCATTTCTTGGATCGCTTCTAGTCCCACCAGGACCATATCCTCAAGACGATCCCAACTCAAGGGCGTTCGACATGATTGCCCATAAAGAAACTCGAAAGGTGCCATCTTAATGGTGCTCTAGTAACTGTTGTTGTAAGCGAACTCCACTAGTGGCAAGAATTCCTCCCAACGCCTTTGTTGGTCCATCACATACATGCGCAACATGTCTTCCAAGGTTTGGTTTTTCTGCCCGTCAGTCTCTGGGTGATATGCCATACTAAAGTTAAGTTGGGTTCCCAAGGCCTCTTGGAAACTCGTCCAAAATTATCCAGTAAATATCGATCCTCGATCGGATATAATCTTCTTAGGCACGCCATGCAGCCTCACAATATCACTGATGACAACTCTAGCTATGTCACGTGCCTGATACATCGTATGCACCGGAATAAAGTGAGCACTCTTGGTCAGAGTGTCTACTACTACGAAAATCGAGTCATGTCTCCTTACCGTCACTGGCAATCCAACAATAAAATCCATCGAAATAACCTCCCATTTCGATTCTGGAATGGCATGTGGTTGTAGTAATCCTGCTGGGTGTCTATGTTCAGCCTTTACCTGCTAACACTCTAGACACCTGGCCACATAGTTAACTACGTCGACCTTCATTCCCCTCCAGAAGAATAAGGGTTTAAGATCTTCCCTCATCTTTGTGACACCCGGGTGAGACATGTAAACTTCTCTATGAGCCTTGCTCAGGATCAACATCCTCAACTCGTGGTTTGGCGGTACGTAAATCCAACCTTTAAACCTCAATAACCCATCGCTATCAAAAGAAAATCCCTCATATCATGGTACCATCATTGTGTTTTGTCTGATAAAACCCTTGACCTCTTTGTACCAGTCATCGTCACGCTGTAAAGTTAGAATCTATTCACGTAGATTTGTCTGAAGAGGCAACACTGAAAAGATGCGTGGTCTCCGACTCAAAGCATCCGCCACTCGGTTCATTGTTCCCTTTATGTAAGTAATCTCAAAGTCCTACTTGCTAAGCAATTTCGACCAACGTCGTTGTCGCCCGTTCAGGTCACTTTGCGTAAAAATGTGTTGTAGTCCACAATGATCAGTCTTTAGTTCAAATTTTCATCCAACAAGGTAGTGTCTCCAAACCTTCAAGGCATATACGATGGCTAATAACTACAAATCGTGCATCGCATAGTTCTCCTCATACCTTCTCAGTTTCCTCGAAATGTAAGCAATCACTTGTCCATCTTGCATCAAGACTCCACCTAAACCTTCCTTGGATGCGTCAGTGCATACCAAGAAGTCCACGTCCATGTCAGGGACCTTTAGTATCGGCGTTGTTGTCAAAAACTCTTTAAGCCTCCGAAATGCTTCAACGCATATCTCGGTCCAAACAAACTTCTTTCTTTTCTTCTGCAATTCCATGATTGGATTTGCTATCTTCAAAAATACCTCGACAAACCGTCGATAGTATCCTACTAAACCCATCAAGCTACGCACTTCCGTGACATTCGTCAGTGCAGGCCATTCCATAATAGCCTCGACCTTGGCTGGATCCACGGTGATACCTTCGCCGAAGATGACATGCCCTAAGTAGTGAATCCTCGATTGGTAAAAAGAGCATTTGGACAACTTCATGTACAATTTATGCTCTCGCAGACACTGTAGTACCAAGTACAAGTGCTTGTCATGCTCCTCCATCATCCAAGAGCAGATCAAAATATCGTCAATGAATACTTGGACGAACTTGTCCAAGTACTCGTGGAACACCCCGTTCATCAAACTCATAAATACTCCTGGGGCGTTTTTCAGTCCAAACGGTAAAACAGTAAACTCATAGTGTCCACACCTCATTTTAAAGGGGCTCTTAGGGACGTCATCCTCCTTGATCTGTAACTAGTGATACCCTGCTCGAAAATCGATCCTGGAGAACACCGTAGCACCCTTCATGTGATCGAATAGATCATCAATTCTCGGCAAGGGATACTGATTCTTGATCGTAGCCTTGTTCAGTTGATGGTAGTCAATGTAAAGCCTCCACGATCTGTCCTTCTTCTGAATGAAAATAACAGGTGCACCCCATGGTGACACACTAGGATGTATCAGTCCCAGGTCCAGTAAATCCTTTGGTTACATTTTCAAGTCCTGCAACTTCGGGGTTGACATCCGATAAAGAATTCTTGCTATCGGTTCAGTCCCCGGTTTCAGGTCTATGGTAAACTCCAATTCCCTTTCTAGCAGCATCCCAGGTAACTCCTCTAGAAATACGTCTGCAAATTCCTTCACCACCGGAAGGTGCTCAAGTCCTTCCGCTACTCCTTTCTCATTTAACGCAAGGATCACATAAATATTTCACCCCTTGCACATACTCTTTCGTAACTTTAACGAAGATACAAACCTCAGGGAAACTCCCTGGTTCCGTCCTACAATCACACGTCTTTGTCCCTCGTTATCAATCAAGCTCAACCATTTCATCTTACAGTTGAGTATCGCCTCATGCGATTCCAACCAATCCATACCAATTACGACATCATAAGATCCTAAGATCGTGACATATAGGTTGGTCCTCGTGATAAATTCTCCTAGGTTAAGGGCACAACCCATAACCTTTCCTCCAACCTTTTGTTTGGCTCCCAAAGCCATCTCCACGAAACTAAAATCATCTTGTTCGACTACCTTTACCTTAATACTTTTTAGTGCTGCACCAAAAATGAAACTCTTGGTAGCACCGGGATCTATCAAAATACTAAGGGTCTGGTCAGTGACGGTACCTGTCATCTCGAGCACAGTCGACTGGTGCTCTGCCTGGCAGTTATTCACCACTGCATGAATCTGATGGGCCTTGCCCATATATCCCACTATAGTAGGTCCGACTGATCTGGACACTTTGGTCCTCTCCACAGGATAGTCGCGCTGGTAGTGTGTCTCCCCACACATCCAACACCCCTTCTTCGACCCAGTAGTCCTGGTACCTGAAGTAGAAGATGATGGCCCACTGGCCTGGAACCCTAGTCTATTCTGTTGAACATGCCTAAACTGTTGCTACTGCGGGCGACGTTGTTGCTGATGTTGTGGTCCCCGATAAGGTGTCTGTTGTTGAGGTGGTGGTCGTCGAGGTGTGGTGAAAGTGGATCCCCTCTGGAAGACACGATATCCCAATGTATGTCTCGCTAGCGTCTGATGCTACTATTTTCTAGATGAAATATGCCCTACTGGTCTCGCTCAGTCCTGGTCTGAACCCCACTAATAAGCTCCTCCTCTGCTATGAGGGCCTTCTGGATGGCATCGTGCAAGGTTTGAGGCATCAAAATCCTAACCTTTGCACGCAGGATGCCATTAAGGCCAAACACGAACATGTTGACCTTATGTTTCTCCATGTTGAGGTGAGGAGCATACTGGAGTAGCTCCATAAAGCAGGCCTCATACTCGGGCACCGTACGACCTCCCTGACGTAAGGTATTGAACTCATTGAGCTGAAACTCAATGAATTCCTCTAAAAGGTACCTCTCTCGGAACCGTTCCTCGAATAGTTCCCATGACACGTCTTCAACGACCATGTTTAGATGTGGTAGGAGCATCTTCCACCATAGAAGAGCACTCCCCTTCAGTTGAAAGACCACCATGCGGACCTTCATGTTGGAGGTATAATCGCGAAGTGCGAAGCACATCGCCATGATCTCCAACCATGCCTCGGTGGCTGTGCCATCCGGGGCACCAAAGAACTTGGGAAATTTGACCTTCTCGAGTTCATGGTGAATGCTACCAATAACGACCGGTGCGCGCCTCATCTCTATCCAATCGGTTGATTAGTGCCTCGAACATGCGCTGAAAAGATCTCATCATCCTGACAACATCGCCAACTGTTATCTGCTCCTGTCTGAGAACCTGCTCGTTTCCCTGGGGGTTAGACCCCTCAGGTGTGGATGCTACTGGAGGCATCGTTCCTCCTCCCCTAGTACCCCATCGTCTGCCTCCGTGGAATCCTCTAACCATGGTTACCTACACACACACAAGTCAACTCAATTAGCAACAGTATAATCAAATCATAACAACGAAAGTCGTAGCGATCCCAAGTCACGGGTTGAACCTGCTATGATACCATATGTGAAGAACCTCCTCGTTAGGCCGACAAACCTCTTATAACAAGTGCAATTTTTTTTTTGTTTTTAACGGTGTGTGCGTGTGTGTACAAGGGAAACAAACACATTTAACTCTACGTCGCTACCCGACAACGAACAAGACAAAACCATGATGAACACAATAACATGACATGAGACGCACAACAAGTAACTACATGCATTTAACGATGATCAAATGACAATAAGCAAGACTGACTACCCGCCCATCCTACCCTGCAATGGTTAGGCCCTCCAAGACACATAAGCAATGCTCAAGCCCAGGTTCCCATCAATTTTAACCATTTAAGCTCTCAGGGCTAGCGACTGTTCTAAGGAACACGGAGCTGTCTACATCCCACCCGACACAAGCAGACCAAGCCCTACTAAGATTACAAATAAGTACAACAAAAATTTAATGACAACCATGACCTCTATGAAAGGCGTAAGTTAGAAAGGACTCTGTCAACAACCAACCAACCATTATCTAAGACAGGGGCCATGTCTATGACTCAATTGGCATTAATTACCGATCAATTGCTCCATTAATTACCATTAGTCTACGGGTTACCCGACCCATCCTTGATGATAAGATAAATTTAATTAAATGCAACTCCCCATCATAATAACTTAATGTACTTAGTTCAAAAAGACATTGCGTTTATGTGTTATTCAACAATAAGATCACAATAATCATAAAATGTTACATTTTATATTACAATCACATTGCAAGAAGGTATCAATAACATTACATTGATATTTTATCAACATTAACGTTTACATTTTATTTTGTATCACAAAACATCCCATCTGCAATTTACAATAACAATATATATTACAGTAACATTACATATACATGTTACAAATATGGTATTTTCTTATCAATAACAATCATTTTGATCCAAAATTTAAAACCCATGAGGGAGGAGACAATAAATTATAAGGTTAGGAACCCTCATAAATCCAAGTGACATGGAACGCCATACATTATTCTTAAAACATATAAAGCGAAATGTAAGGACCATATCATATTCATTATACTAAGTTTACACGCACACTCAAGAGGTTCTGACTTACTAATCACCCAAGCAAATTACAAATTCCCAGAAACGTGTTGCTTTCCATCAAATCAACGACCCAACAACATGAACATTTAAAGGAAGATTCTTCTAACTTAAGGGGACTCATCTATTTTCAAACATGTAAAAATGTAACCAGAAAGTATTGTACTTCAACATAGAGCCACTTACCTGCATTGGGTCACTTAGGGGTCTTATAACCACAAACTTTAATCAAGGGTAAGTTGTATTAAATTCGTTGTAATGGACTGATAATAAATTAATATATAATTTCGTTCACAATGCGAGGGAAGGACGTTCGTGAAGCTCAAATTAGATTATAATAAATTTCTTCAGATTTAAACATGGAATCACCACAAGGGTGGTTGTTGAGTTTTCCCCAGATAAGTAGGTACAAGTGTCAACCAACGTCTTCAATGAGATTTTCATGTCCGGAGCATTGAAAACACAGTAAGGAAAGGTTCTAAATTGCAGAAAATAGAAGGGTGTGGCATCCAGTGAATTCTCTATTGCACCACCCACTCCTGACATCTCTGAAGTGCAGGCACCTTAATCGCTGGAAGACAAGACTGAAGGGAGAGACGCAGAAGGTCACAGGTCGAGCAAGGCACCTCGACATGGTAGAGGGGGTGGGTGAAATATGGGTGGCACAGGTGTCCAGAACCGACTACTTTCACCATCTACAAGGTCGTTGTCCATATACTATTGTATATTTAAATATAATAGAGGCTGTAGAGAAATAAAAAGATAAAGAAAATGAAGGCAAGTAAAGGCTATCCCAAGCAACAGTTTGCTGTGGTGATACTCCAGTGCTAAACCCAGACCACCCAAGGTAGCTCGCAGAGAGGCTAAACAGTAAGAGAATACTACCCATCGAAATGCTCCAGCCAGTGACAATCTAAGAGATGCAAGGTTTAACCACCTTAAGGTCTACCTAGTCGAAACGCGTTCCGGATTACAACAATCAACCTTGAACGCGATTCCGCTATGCCATCTACACAAAGTATGGATCCACTAGCCTGTAAAAGTTTGTTGCCATAAGTTCTTAATAATACAAAAAGTAGTTAATGTTGTTCACAATCGTGAGTCAAACGCCATTACAAACAATTACCTGTAAAAGGGGTTTAATGAAAGTCCAATCTCAATGACCGGTAAAAATTCATGAACTGTGTAATTTCATTGTTAGCAAACTCTCATTGGAAAGTAAAATTCGTTGACAGAAATAAAAATGCTGAACTATAATGTTTCAATGCCCAAGGTTGAGGAAACTCGGTCAGAAACGCTGGGACTACACCGCAATTCCCCAACGCAGACTGGCAGGGATTCCAATACAATGTAGACCAGAATGTGTGTAGGCAGTCAATCAAGTGGGCGAAGGCTCTAAATAAAATTTGTAAATTAATACCGTGCAGAGATAAAACACGCAGATAAAAGGCCATCATAGAAACAATCACAGAGTTAAGATGCGAAGGAAGTAATGCAAAACTATGGGGTTCAACCAGCAATATAAATTACGCAAGGGAAACTCAGCCATTAGGTGATATAGAGGCCAGGCTAGAGTGGCCATTTTTTTTTTTCAACACAGGGCTAAAATTCTTCCACCAACACATAAAGGAAATGATGAGATACTTATTTTTCATCCAGTACTAAATTTAACAACCGAGATAACGTTTTTACAACAGTTACCCAATAAAAAGAACGCCGACGTAAATAAATAAAACAATCATTCCAACCAACCAGGTTCAACACCGATCGAAGTTAAATAACTTCATCTCAAAACACCAAATAAAATGCTGATAGTAGAAGAGAAGGCTAGGGCCCTAAGGTTATCTCATCGGGAGGATCACAAGGGTTATATCTGACGAGGCGCAGAAAATAAACAATAAGGAAGCAAGATAAACCAAATTCCAAGGCCATACCGAAGGACGTATGTCCTCAATCAGTATACCAAATAAACGATCACACCTTTTCGTTATCACCTACCTCGAATGACGTCCACGCGCTCTGTGCTGCTCCTGCTCGCCAATCGTCGAGACCTCACCGGTACCTCCCAATCAACGCTAGGGGTACTCTAATTCCCCCTTAGCCCCCCGAGCCGCAATGGGGCCACACACTATCGATATGCTACATCTAGCTCCCAGCTCGCCTCACAAGGCCGACCTACCACTCCTATCCAAGATGGGAAATCCCAACTCACCACAAGTAATCAGTCAAGTCACAATTCTTACAGCGTAACGTTACGCTAACTATCGATCCCCTTCTTCCTCCTCCTTCCTCTCTTTTATATAGTTTTAGAAGTTCCCACTTTCCCCAAATTTCATTTTCTTTAAGTTTTAATAAAATCTTCTAAAAATTATATTTCGTACAAGTGTCATTCATCCCCCACATTTCTCCATTAAATAATTTCTTTAATTTATTAAATTGTCTTATTTCCCTCACCCACCTAGAGTTACTCCTATTTTTACTCCTAGGTGTCCCTAGATTCCCTTACAGGTTTTAAATACTTTCCTTAAACTGAAGTTGCTAAATTAGTTCAATTTAGAAGGTTCTTTATTGCAGATTCTTTACTAAGTTGACCTCGCTTTTTACCCTAAGTTCCCTTCTTTCCCTTATTATGTTTCTTCCATTTCTTAGTTTCCTAATTTTTATTATTCCCTTCTTTCCCCTTTTTAATAGAGCCAAAAATGGCAGTTGCGAAAATTAACCTCTTTTCCTTTTTATTAATAATTTAATATCCTTTACACTTTCACAAGTTAAACAATTAAATTCTTCTTTACAATTTTTAAATCCACTGATTTTAATTAAATTCTTACTCTCTTCATTTTACCCCAAAATTTTTATGAAGACTAAAACTATTACATAAGTGGTTTTTAGTTTAAATTTTTATTTTTATTTTTATAGGGTCTATTTCTTAAGGTTAGACAAAATTTTACCTAGAGAAGTTTTAGACTTAGGACTTAGATTTTGAAATGGGAGACATTTAATTAGGGAGGTTGTTTAAGAATTTATCAATGTGTTAAATGTCTTAGGGCCATCTAGGTTTGTTCCTTCATCAACAACAACGTGACGCGCCCTTCAGGATGCACCACATGCTCCAAGGGTGCCACTTGCCTCGTTTGTTTCTTTTGCACGATGTGCCCTTCAGGATGCACCATGTGCTCCAAGGGTGCCACTCACTTTTTTTTTTCTTTTGCATGATGTTCCCTTCAGGATGCACCACGCGCTCCAAGGGTGCCACTCGCCTCTTGACTAATTGGTAGACATCAATAACCCCTAGAGTCAACACTCTGCCAGGTGAAATTGTGGGAGACTAAGGACTTCTAAGGAATAAGGCCCCCGCCTTATTGCGCGCCCCTTAGAATCATCGTGAGCGACTATCACATTCTTCCCTCATGGCATCGTGGGTACTCTCGAACTAGGTAATCGCTAACCTACAGTTTGAGCCACGATGGGAGTGCTAGTAGGTTGTGGAAGGGTTGTTGTCCACACCTCTCCCTCAACCTCTCTGGTGGTAGTGTCTGACCCCTTTACTCCATATGTGAGTCTGGTCGGAAAGCTATCGTTAGCCTGCATCATCAACAAATCATGTCAGAACATGTCCACATCACATCATCTAATCAAACGTACTAAAATCACAATAAAACAATCAAACCCCAATAGCACACTTCCTGACTCGATCCAGAGTCCAAGGGGTTCCGTCGATGCCTCTGCATCCTCAAGGTCCAAAACCCTGCACACTCAATAAAACCGAGTCAATAGCACATGTCTATGTCAATGCAGTAAACATCATGTCATCTATCATAACGCATCATAATCAAGGACAAATGTTTTAATATCATAAAATCCCGGATCACTTGCGAGCAAGTGTCCTAAAAGAATAAGTTTCTCAGTGCACCAGAGTGGGATGTTACACCAACCTTGCAATTAAAAGCATAATTAAATGTGCAGAACTGAAAATCCTAGACTCCTTGTCCTTCCAACTCCCAATCGCTGAAACACCGAAAAGGGCTTAACGGTTCTGGATCACCCTTAGCCTCTGTCCACATGACCATCACTTTGTGACCATGTGCTTAATGTCAAAGTCCTATTGGATTTTCACGATTCATGGAATCGCGATGCAATCATTCCTCCTGTTCTCTATCCTTCAAAATGTTGAAACCCAAAATAGGGCCTAACGGCTCCTTATCTCCTCCCTTAAGTTGCTTTTCATATGACCGGTCTTGTGACCTAGTACTACTACCCTGAAATGATGAAATCTCCCCCTGAAGAGATCAATGGTTTATTTTCCTCTTGAATCGACGACCACGATCCCACTGGATCGACGATCCACAACCTTTCGGGTTTTTCCCCGAACCTGGACCACTCGCCACATGTCCTCCTTTATGAACGGTGTCAATCGTTTCACAAATTTGTGAACCAGGAGTTCACGATGCAGCAAATCCAAAATCACTTGACACTCCAAACCCCAAACTCCGAAATATTGAAATTCAACACCTTAAAGTGATTGGAAGACACTCAGCCTTAATCTCCTCACTGCTCTACAAGATCCAAAGACTCTCGCAACTTCGACACTTCTTCCACAAAGTGTTTCCACCGTTCAAACATATCCTCTCCTAGGGTGCTTCTAAGCGCTTAAATCCTTCGTAACTTGGTGCGATCCTACGACTCTCGGTATTTCCACACTTTTCCCTGAAGTGTCTCCACCGTTTGTTTCAACTGCTCTCCTACACGACCACCCATAGGTTAAACTCTGTGCGCCTAGATCCTTTCTCTGAACCTCAAGGGTTCCTTTGAACTAAGTTTAGATATTGCCTATATACATATAAGTATGTTGGAGTAGTTTGAAAGTTAAGGAAAGTGATAGAATTATGGAAGAATTTATCCACATAAGCTTTTCTGTTCGAAGTAAACTAGACTGATGTAATAATGTCATTATGGACATAAATCTTACCTTCTCTTAAATTATAAAGCTTAAATGAAATTGAATTATGTCATAGAATTTTATTTTTTATGGTGAATTTGAGGTACATTACACTATATTTACGCAGAGTGACTTGAATGCATGACAGAGGTGTTGGTTAGAATTACTTAGCAAATATGATTTTGAGATTACTTACATTAAAGGAATGTTGAAAAAAGTGGAATATGCAGTGAGTCGGAGACCATGCATATTCTCGGTAATACCTCTTAAGACGAATCTTCAAGAAAATATTCTAATTTTATAGATCGACGATGACTGGTATAAAGAAGGATAATATTGGACAAGATACCATGATGGTACTGAAGTATGAAAATTATTCATTAGAAAATGATGGATTGTTGATATTTAATGGAAGAATTTACCTAGCGCCTAATGACAAATTAAGAAGTTTGATATTAAGTGAAGCACATAGAGAAGTGTACATGGATCATCCAGGAGTTACAAAGATGAAGGCAAACCATAATCCTTTATTATTCCGGAAGGAAATGAAACAAGACATAGTTAGTTATCTGGAAAGATATCTATAATGTGAACAAGTAAAGCTTGAACATAGACATCCAACAGGATTGTTACAACCACATGTTATTTCATAATCAAAATGGGAGGTTATTTCGATGGACTTTATCATTGGATTTCCACTGACGGCAAGGAGGCATCATTTGATTTTCATGGTAGTGGACACTTTGACAAAGAGTGCACACTTTATCCCAGTATGTATGACGTATCATGTGTGAGACATAGCAAGAGTATTTCTGAGGGATATTGTGATATTACATGGAGTACCAACAAGGATCATATTCGATAGAGGATCAATGTTTACAAGACGATTTTGGACCAGTGTTTAAGAGGCTTTGGGAACACAACTAAATTTCAGTACAACGTATCACCCCAAGATAGACGAAAAAACAGAGAGAACGAACCAGATTTTGGAGGATAGGTTGTGTATGTATGTAATGGATCAACAAAAACATTGGGAATATTTCTTTCCACTAGTAGAGTGTACATACAACAAGAACTATCAGACTACCATTAATATGACACCTTTTGAGTTTCTTTATGGGAAACAGTGTCGAACGTCGTTGAGTTGGGGTCGACTTGAGGATAGGGTCTTGGTAGGACCAGAAGTGATTCAAGAAATGGAAGAACATATTCAATCAATAAGACAGAGGATTAAAGAAGCTCAAGACCGGTAGAAAAGTTATGTTGATGCGCATCGCATTGACCACGGTTATGAGGTTGACAATAGAGTTTTCTTGCGGGTAATATTGCACAAGATTTTGATCAAGTTTGGAAAGGACGCTAAACTCTCTCCTAGGTTTGTGGGAGCTTTCGAAGCTGTGGAAAGGAATGGACCCATGGCTTATCGACTAGACTTGCCTGATTCTTTGAGGCATATGAATGATGTATTTCATGTATCTTTTTAGATAAATTATATTAGTGATCCCTCAAATGTTATGGAAATGAGTTCCTTGTAGGTGTCACACAAGGGTGCTCTCATGGTAGAGCCAATCTGCATTATGGACCATTGCATTCAACAACTACAACATCAAATAGTCGTTCAGGTCAAGGTCCAGTGTGACAACTATAGTCCACACTCAGCTACCTTGGAGGACACATATGAGATGAGTCAACGGTTTCCTTACTTGTCTAATAGATTAGACATATATATCTATGTCAGATACATTTGTTTTACTTACATTTATATACTATACAAACTTCAGGATGAAGTTTAAAACAAGAGGGGGTGTATCTAACATCTCGCTCTACTGAGCACACTTTTATTGACTTATTCTTTGAGGACACTTGCATGGAAGTGATCCGGTTATGGTACATTGTGATTTCATTTCTATTATGGATTATGCATGACGATGATGATGTGTTGTGACTTATTGTTATTTGATGTATATGTATTGGAAGATGCTATTGAAAATTTTTCCTAAGTATGCAGGACACATGAAAGGTTATTGATGTTGATGGCATCAATGGACTTCCTTGGCCTCCAGATTGAGTCAGGGAGTGAATTGTATTTTGATTGAGTATTTAATTTTACACACTAGTGACATATGATTGATTACAGTATGATTTATGTATATGGATTATTGACACAGTTTTTATCAGTGGATGTAGGCTTGATGATGCTTGCTAATCTAACTCACATAATGTCTAGAGGGGCCATGCACAAAAACCAGACACTGAGGGAGAGGTGTGGCAATGTCCTTTTCACAACCTACTAGCACTACTGCCATGGTCGAATGGTAGGTGAACAATTACCTAGTCTGAGAGGTCCACAATGTCGTGAGGGTGGACTGAGACAGTCACTCATGAATATTTCTAAGGAGAGTACAATAAGGTGGAGTCCTTATTCCTTAGAATCCCTTTGTCTCTCACAAGGTCGATCGAATGGAGTGTTGACTCCAAAGGGTCAAAAACCTTCCAAAACCAGTCAAAGGCGAGTAGGACCCTTGGACCACTGAGGTGCATCTTAAAGGGCATGTTGCACAATTAAAAACTTCATTCAATAAATCTAGGTGGACTATAAAACACGATAATTATTAGACCTTGTTGGATTAAAATAATTATTTAAACAATGGATTTATTCATTATAAATCCCAATAAAAATATAAGCCTAATTCTAAGACTAAGCCTAAGTCTAAGTTTAATTAGGGTACTAAATTAAAATAATAGAGATAAATCAATTTAAGGAAAAAGTGAGAAAAATCTAAAGATTAGATAGAATGCACATGTGTGCATGAAAATATTAAAAGAGATTTTTTTAAAATACAAAGAAATAAAATATGATAGAATAGGTATATACATTGAATGGTATCTAGAGTTTATCTACCACTAGTCTAACTAGAAGAAGACTCCTAATCCAAATCTAACTAAGATATAGTTAGGAGACACTCATTAAATGAGATTTTGGGGAAGAAAGGGACAACTAAGACAAAAAATTGGAACACATTGGGGAATGTGAGGGAAATTGGATTTTAAAATAAAATAAAAATGATAATTAATTACGCTACTTGTGGAGAGTGTGACAAGTGTGTGGGTGAATAACCATAATTAATTTAATCTAAAAAGTTAATTATTTGTGTGTGAGGACATGTGTCGGTGAGGAAATTTGTATAAAACAAATGGTATAGAAGGAAAATGGATCTCACTTATTATTGGTAAGGTTATGCTGCCAAAATTATTAGGGACTGTGTTTTACATGTGAGAGTTGGGATACCAATCTTGAAAGGAGTGGAAGCTCTTCCTTGAGAGGCAAGCTTGGGTGCTATTGTATTTTTTTTTTTTTTTAAGCTGGTTTTGTGTGTGGCCCCTTTGTTGCTCGGGGGTATAAGGGGGAAGAAGAGTACCCCTAGAATTGTCTAGGAGGTACCAGTGAAGTTGTTTGATTAGAAAGAAAGGGACAAGTGCAAGTTTCCAACTGAAGAATTGTTGTTGAGCACATCAACATACTGTTACGGTGTTTCATTATTATAGTTATTGTAGCATTATAGATGTTAAATTGAATTTACTGACTGAATTTTGGATTGTATATTTTATAAAAATATACTTGAAATGTAAATTATATTTTATGCTTAAGAGAAGATATGGAGGATTGAAAGTGTCACATTTTTTTTTATTTGATTAGATCAAAACTATATAAATTATGTATCTACAGGTTACTAATTCATTGATTAACATTTGTGGATGGTCATTGGTTTCCACGAATTGATTCCAGATACATGTTACAATTAGGTCTGCACTTATGCGCTTAAATATAAGTTAAGAATCTAGTGCATAGCTCTGTATTGCATTCAATAAATTGGTAAACACAAGCGAGTTCACCTTACTCAATTTGTGGTTTACAAAATTTCAGATAAAACTGTTAAGATGGGAAAATTAATATAGTTTTAGAATAAATAGTATACATATGCACCAATGACCATGCAATACCATTAGATAGTATGCATCCTATCCTTAATCATTTTCTAATCAATAGAAGTGTATCATTATCGGAAGTCATTGACTATGTTTTCCTTGATGGGTAAATATCATGAAACTGACAGATTTAAGGTGATTAATAATGGTAATGTGAAAACTTAAATAATTGTCAATGGCAATAACTTCCTAAATGATGTTACCGATCCTCTTGTTCGTCACCTATGGTTTTAGCTATTTTTATTAAAATTTCGGGTTTTGGGAATAATCTTCTCTTTTTCAAACTTAGTACACTTAGTTTGGTCGTAGGCACCTCCATTTGATTTCTTTAGTAAGCTGGAATTGGCGTTATTTTGGTTCATGTCAACTGATTCTATACAGACTTAAATTTTATCCATGTTTGTGATTGCCTCATATATTTCGTAACCTTCTAACATATCTAGTTCCTTGACATATTTATGATTACCTGAGAGTATAATTTTTTGTTGTTTGTAGTATTGGGATGCGCTTTAGTCATTTTGCAACGTGAGTTTAATTAATAAAATATTATTGGATAGTGAACCTTGGATATGAAGGTTTAGATGTTTTTCGTAATACTTATTTTATAAGTTGGATTCTATTCTAGTCATAATTTATGTATTATTTTCATATTTATTTAAACGATATAAAATGTATTAGAATATTTTAGTCCTATTCCCCATAACTTGTCATAAATCCTAAATTCGTAATGTTTCAGTTTCACGTGGATATAGTATCTTTTGTGTGCTTAGTTGCACAAAGATTTTCCTTATTCAAAATCTTCAGTTGTGTAACAGATGCCATTAAATTTGGTTGTTTTAAAGAATTGTTACGATATATGTTAAATCGTAGTTGTAGTATTAACTTGGTTGAAGTTCTGTGTAGTACACAAAAGGACTCGTGGAAATTCATAATGGTTTTTCCCTTGATCATGGCTTGGCGTTTGGCACTTGGCGTAGTGAATTCAGATTATGGATGTGACTTACCACCTATTGTTGTGATTGAATTGATACTTACATGGAAATTAGGTCTCGGGCCACCGATTCTTGTGTAGGACCATTGAATCCTAGTTAAAAATTTTAAGCATTGATTCTAAAAAATCAAAACGGCTCAGAATATCTCTCTTGCAATAGAAATTATCTTGAGCTATAACATTGTTATCCTTCAATCAAATTCTTATCCTTATCCTTGTTTTAGTTAGTTTATTTAGTTATATTTTCCCCGCGTTGTTATGAATAAAATTATTAAATGAACTTTTAACAGTCTTCTCTTGTACGCACAGAGAAAACTTATCCTTGAGGACACTTGCTTGCAAGTGATCTAGATTAATATACTATTGGTCATCTCGATTACGATTATGAGACATTATGGATTGACGATATGTTATTTTGTGGTATTCACATAGACAGGTGTTATTGACTGGGTTCTACTGAGTGTGAATGACTTTGGACATTGAGGATGTAGAGGCATCGATGAAACCCCTTGGACTCTGGATCGAGTCAGGGAGAGGATTGTTTGGCTTGCATGTTAATGATTTGACACATATACATATTATTAGATGTCATGATGCTTGATTATTTTTTCTGACAAGATTTTTTGATGGATGCAAGCTGACAATATCTTGCCAACCAGACTCACTTGTGGAGTAGAGGGGTCATGCAGGACAACCAGAGACTTGAGGGAGAGGTGTGGATAACAACCTTTCCACAGCCTACTAGCACTCCCACTGTGGCTTGAACTGTAGGTTAATGATTACCTAGTTCGAGAAGACCCACGATGCTATGAGGGAAGACTGTGACATTTGCTCACGATGATTTTTTAAGGGGTGTCCAATAAGGCAGGGGCCTTATTCCTTAGAATCCCTTAGTCTCCCACAAGATCAGCTCGCGGAGTATTGACTCGAGGGGTTTTTGATGTCTACCAAGTTATTCAAGAGGTGAGTGGAACCCTTGGAGCACGTAGTGTGTCCTTAAGGGGACATCCCACAAGGAAAACAAAAAGAGGCGAGTGCCACTCTTGGGGCACGTAGTTTGTCCTCAAGGGCACGCCGCACATTGAAAATGGAAAAAGTTGAGTGGAACCCTTGAATCACGTAGTACGTCTTGAAGAGCACATCGTGATTTCAACGGGTAAGGGAATAAACCTAAACGACATTAAAACGAATGATTTGACAAGTAATATTTAAAAACAAATTTTCCCTAATAAAAATGTCGCCTGACCTAGTAAAATTAAAATCTAGGTCTAAGTAACACATGTGGTAAACTATAGTAATCATAATTAAACATGTAACAAGAAGGGGGTAAGAAATTTGATTAATTTCTTAAAATCAAATTATAATGGGGGATTAAAATTTTAAAAGAGAAATGATTTTTTTATCTACATATGCTAATTAAATTTTTAATTAAAAAAGAAAAAGGGGTAAAAGGTTGTTTTTCTACACTTGCTAAATTGAGTTTTAGCTGAAAAAGGGAAAAGAGGTAAACTTGAAAGAAATAGGAAACTAAGAGAAAAAGGGGAAACATAAAGAAAAAGATGAATGTCTAACCTAGTAAGGAATCTTGCCTTGGGAACTTGCTTTTTTTTTTAATTCAACTAAGAATTTAGTAAGGCGTAAGTCATTTAAGATTTGTAAGAGAATATTGGGAAACCAAGGAACATTTTTAGGAATTATTTTAGGTGGGTGGGGGAAATAGGAATAATTAAATAATTAATAAAATTAATTTTCTGGTGCAACTAGGGGGATGGGTGACATGTGTACAGGGGGAGGTTTTTCTGATTTAATTAATGAAAAAGAAAAAAAATGGGAATTTGGGAAAGAAATCATTTAAAAACTCTATAAAAAGGATGGAGGAGGAGGAGGATGGATCTCATATTTTTGCATAATGTTACATTGCAGAATTTTTGTCTTGACTGAACATATCTTGTGGGAGTTGGGATACCCATCTCGGGTAATGAGTGGTAGCTCGACCTTGCGAGGCGAGCTGGGGTTCTCAGGGGGGAGAATATTACCCCTAGCATTGGCTGGGAGGTACCAGTGAGGTCACATCGATCGAAAAGTGGGAGCTGGACGAAGCACACATGGGACAACGACTTGGAGTTGTCACATTTGGCTACGGTACACATGCATTTATTTTTTAATGGTAGATTAATATTGTTCCTGGTCTTTCATTACTATACTTATTTTGTGTAAAGATGATTTTCTACTCAACATTTTATAACCAATGAACTTAAAATCATCCCAACCTTGCTTGTGGTATTCTGAATTGAATTCCCTTCGCGAACCCAGCCCTGATTGCTATGACTTTTCTGTGTTTGTTTTATTGACTATTATGAGATATTGTGCTTTATCTGCAGCCCTTATCTGTAGGTCATCAGTCCATGCCTGAGCAGTCAGCCAAGATCCAAATTGACGATCGTCAGTTCGGTGTTTAAATACCTATAGATTCTAATGCCCTACTTTTATGTCCATGGATGATGAGTGAAGGATAATTTTTTCCCAGCTGTATACCCCTTACTTATCTCTATGTTTGATTGATTCATGGCTGAAGGATTGTCCTTGCGCCCTTCTTTTGATTGAGAATCCTTGTGTTTTGACTGTTTTGTTTCTGAATGATTGGTCCTTGCGCCTTCTTGCACTGAGTATATCTGTATTTTTGTTGATTATCTTTGCGCTCTATTCTTGTGATTTCTTATGATAAAACTCGGTGAATCATACCTTGATTTGGAAACGATTTAACATTTTTTTATTGCATTATTAAACCTATGAATGACAATGAATCATACCTTGATTTGGCAATGAATTTACCCTTTGATTGAATGTGAATTGAATCTTTACTACTGTGATTTAAATTCTGGGCGATTTTAAGTCAACAGTATTATGGCAGCGATATATGTTTTAATTTCCTGCTAAATTCTTTTGTTAATCCTTTTAAAGCTGGCAAATTTAATGACAATGTTTTACTATGCTATGTAAGGATGAATGTTAAATAAAAAAATTAATATGCGATTTAATCCTTTCAAATTCTTTTAAATCCTTTTTGATATGCGTCTTAATATTTTTTAATCCTTTTAATTATGTTTTTTTGATAATGCAAATCAATATGCGTTTTAATCATTTTAAAACTAGAGAATTTAATGCCAACATTTTAATATGCTAAGTATTAAACAGGTCATGTAAAACAGCCAATCGTATATTTGTTGATAGTGAAATCATATCCTTGTTGAAAGTGAATTGTATAGATGTTGATAGCGATGTATATCAATCATGTTACAGTAAATAATGTGTGTTAATAATATTGTGTGTTAATAATTCATAGGCAATGATATCATTGACAGTCAATAATGTGTGTTATTAATAATATGGGTTAATAATTTATAGGCAACATTATCATTGTCAATAAATAATAATGTGTGCCAATAACCTGTTAATGTGTTAGCAACAACGATTTCCATTTTATGAATGGAAATCATATAGCGAAATTATTCCAGACAGGCGGTATGAATGGGTAGCGATATCATACTTTGACAGTAAACATTGACAACATTATGGTAGCATTAAATTTTGGACAACGATTTCATTCTTTTTATACAACATTACTATTTCTATAGTCCGCAATTTTATACAACATTATTGTAGCATTAAACTTTGGACAACGATTTCATTCTTTTTATACAACATTAACTTTGGACATCGATTTCATTCTTTTATACAACACTATTTTACACAACATTACATGGTAGCATTGTTACATAGCCATTTACAGGGATGTGTTATGGTAGCATTATGGTAGCATTATGACAACAATGAATTAATGTGTGTTAACTTATAGAAATCTTGTGTTAAACTATTAATGTGTTAATAACAACGAATTAATGTGTGTCAATAGGTAGATATCATGTGTTAATGTGATCACGTGTTATAGCAGCGATATCATGTGTTAATGTGTAGACACCAATGCATTAATGGGTCACTGTCATGTATGACAACATTATTATATATATCATTACAACGATATGACTGTATTATTATTATTGTGTTATTATCGTTGTATTATTATTGTTGTATGTATCATTACAGCGATTTAACTATGTTATATATCATTATATCATTAAAATATTATTATTGTATTATATGACAGCGATGGTATAATATATGTCATTATCATATATCATAATTATATATCATTAAGGGATAGAACTATATTTACACGACAATATCTTTATTATATATCATTAGTGTTAATATTGTTATTAGCTCTTTTTTGTATAGACAATGATTATATAGAGCATTAATTTAGATAGCAATTATATTTTGTATATGAAAATGAATATTAATGGACCGAAATATTATTTTGGGATAGCGATAACATTTATAATAGTTCACTCCTTTGCACTTAGACATCATGCTTAACCGATAATGGTTTATGGTTTGTTGGCGAAGTTGTTTAATAGTTTGTGCAAAATTAATTTGAGTGATGTCATATTGTGTCTTATCGACTTGTTGCTTAGGTTCGTGGGTATAGTCTTCTTGTCAGTTAATTTGGCATCCTAGCACATTAGATTTCTTGGGTTATTGGTATAGATAGGTTGTGTTGCGCTATGGTTACTATCGCGCCTATCACCTTGTAATGACATGATTCCTGATGAGGGAATCATCGCATGCCCTGATGGATAGACATGGATGATAACCTGGTCAAAGTCTTGTGCTTCCCGATGTGGGTGTTTTTTGTTGTAATTAATGTTGGTACTAAGTTCTGTAACGCCTCAATGCATTGGGTTTTGTGCGTTGTAGAGGTTTTCTAGTTACTGTTTGTCAAGTCATTGTGTCGTGATTGTTTATGTTGTCCTTCATCTTGTAGGAGTCAGGTACCGTCACTGAACAGACCCTTAGTATTTTGATAAGATCTCAGTGCTACAGAGAGTTTCATTCTTGGGGAAGCACTAAATAGAATTAAGGTAAAGGCAGTCAAACAGGATGAGTTTAGCTTTGTATAAATGGCTTCAGGAGCCAAACATAAGGTTGGTGGGAAGGTTACAGGATGTAGCCTTTACTTGGGAGAGTTTTTCACTAGGGCCAACCTGTACGTCGTGATCTTAGTATCTTATGAGGTCATGATAGGTATGGACTAGTTGGTATCGAATGAGGCGATACTCAACTGTAATACAAAATGATTGAGCTTGGTCGATGATGAGGGATAAAGACACGTGATTGTAGTTTGGAACCAGGGAGTTTCTTGAGGTTTGTCTCTTCCTTGAAGCTACGAAAGAGCATGCACAAGTGATGTAAGATTTATGAGATCCTTGCAATAAACAAGAAGGGATTAGTAGAAGGTCTAGAACACCTTCTGGTGGTAAGTGATTTTGCATACGTCTTCCTAGAGAAGTTACCTAGGATTCCTCCAGAGAGGGAATTGAAATTTATCATAGACCTAAAACCAAGGGATGAACCGATAGCAAGAACGCCTTATCGGATGTCGACCCTAGAGTTACAAGAGCTGAGAATGCAACTGAAGGAGTTGTTGGACCTTGGACTTATACGTCCAAGTGTGTCACCATGGGGTGCATCGGTTATCTTGATACGGAAGAAGGATGGGTCGTGGAGACTCTGCGTTGACTATTGTCATTTGAACAAAGAAATGATCAAGAATCAGTACCCATTACCAAGGATTGATGATTTGTTCGATCATATGAAAGGTGCGATGGTGTTTTCAAAGATTGAATTGCGATCAGGGTATCACTAGTTATGGATAAAGGAGGATGACATCCCTAAGACCGCCTTTAAGATGAGGTTGGGACATTATGATTTATTGTTTTACCTTTGTATTGAAAAATGCCTCTGGGGTATATATGAGTTTGATGAATGGGGTGTTCTGCAAATACTTGGACAAGTTCATCCAAGTATTCATCGATGCTATTTTGATTTACTCTCGGACATTTGAAGAGCATGAAGAGAACTTGCTCTTGCTATTATAGTGTCTGCAAGAGAACAAATTGTGTGGGAATTTCTCTAAATGTTTGTTTTATCAATCAAAGATTCACTAATTACGACATGTCATCATCGATGAAGGTATCGTCGTGGATCCAACAAAGGTCGAGGCTATTATGGAATGGCCTACACCGACAAATGTCTAGGAACTACATAGCTTTAGGGGTTTAGTGAGATACTATCGATGGTTAGTCAAGGGTTTCTCAGCAATGGAAATTTTGATTACAAAATTGCAGAAGAAGAACAAGAAGTTGTTTGGACTGAGAAATGCGCAGAATCATTTCAGAGGCTGAAGGAGTTGTTGAAAACAACACCGATACTAAAGGTCCCTGACATGGACACGAACTTCTTGGTATGCACTGATGCATCCAAGGAAGGTTTAGGCAGAGTCTTGATGCAAGACGGTCGAGTGATCTCTTACATATCAAGAAAGTTGAAAAGGCATGAGGAAAACTATGTAACACACGATTTGGAGTTGATAGTCATTCAATATTCCTTGAGATTTTGGAGACACCACCTTATTGGATGAAAATTTGAACTAAAAATGAACCATTGTGGACTACAACACATATCTACGCAAAGTGAACTGAATGCATGACAACGACGTTGGTTGGAATTTCTTAGTGAGTATGATTTCGATATTACCTACACAAAAGGGATGGTGAATAGAGTGTTGGATGCATTGAGTCGAAGACCACACATCTTTTCAGTGTTTCCTCTTCAGATGAATCTACGTGAAAAGATTCTATCCTTACAGCGTGACGATGACTGGTACAAAGAGGTCAAGGATTTTGTTGGACAAAACACCATGATGATACCAAGACTTGAAGTATTTACATTGGATGACGATGGATTACTGATATTTAAAAATTGAATTGATGTACCACTGAACGATGAGTTGATAAGTTTGATCCTAAATGAGGCTCACAGAGAAGTATACATGGCTCATCCTGGAGTCACGAAGATGAGGGAAGACCTTAAACCCTTATTCTTCTAGAAAGGAATGAAAGAATACATAGTCAACTGCGTGGAAATATGTCTAGAATGTCAGCAGGTGAAGGTTGAACATAAACATCCAACAAGATTACTACAACTAGACTATTCCTGAATCAAAATGGGAGGGAATTTCGATGGATTTTATTGTTGGAATTCCACTGACGGTAAGGAGACATGACTTGATTTTTGGTGGTGGTCGACACTCTGATGAAGAGGTTCATTTTACTCCTATGCGTATGACGTATGAGGCACCTAATGTCGCTAGATTTTTCATCAGTGAGATTGTTAGGCCCCATGGCGTGCCTAAGAGGATTATATCAGATCGAGGATCGATGTTTACCATACGCTTTTTTACTAGTTTCCAAGAGGACTTGGGAACCCAACTTAACTTTAGTATTGCATATCACCTGGATATAGATGGGCATACCAGACAAACAAACCAAATTCTGGAGGACATGTTGCACATGTATGTGTTGGACCAACATGATAGTTAGGAATAATTCTTCCCACTCGTAGAATTTTCATATAACAACAGTTATAAAATCACCATTATGATGGCACCTTTCGAGTTTCTTTATGGGTGACCCTGTCAGATGCCTTTGACTTGGGATCAATTTGAGGATATGTTCCTGGTGGGACGAGAAGTGATCCAAGAAATGGAAGATCAAAAGAAAACAATCAGAGAAAGGATTGCACAAGCACAGGATCAGTAGAAGAGTTATGTCGATGCACATCATGTCAACCGCAGTTAAGAGGTTGTTTTTCTACACTTGCTAGATTGAGTTTTATCTAAAAAGGGAAAAGAGGGAAACTTTAAAGAAATAGGAAGCTAAGAGAAAAACGGGAAACATAAAGAATAAGTTGAATGTCTAAATTAGTAAGGAATCTTGCCTTGGGAACTTGCTATTTTTTTGAACTCAACTAAGAATTTAGTAAGGACTAAGTCATTTAATATTTGTAAGAGAATATTGGGACACCAAGGAGCGTTTTTAGGCAGGCTTTTAGGTGGGTGAGGGAAATAGGAATAATTAAATAATTAATGAAATTAATTTTCTGGTGCAACTAGGGGGATGGGTGACATGTGTACGGGGGAGGTTTTTCTGATTTAATTAATGAAAAATAAACTAAATGGGAATTTGGGAAACAAATCACTTAAAAACTATATAAAGAGGATGGAGGAGGAGGAGGATGGATCTCATCTTTATGCGTAATGTTACGCTGCAAAATTTTTGTCTTGACTGAACTTATCTTGTGGGAGTTGCGATACCCAGCTCGGGTAATGAACGGTAGCTCGACCTTATGAGGCGATATGGGTGCTAGTGTTTATATGGTATTGTGTGTGTGGCCCCTTTGCGGCTCAGGGTTCTTAGGGGGAATAATATTACCCCTAGCATTGGCTAGGAGGTACAGGTGAGGTCACATCAGTCAGCAAGCGGGAGCTGGACAGAGCGTGTGTGGGACAACGACTCAGAGCTGTCACTTTTTTTTACAGTAAATATGCATTTATTTTTGAATGGTAGATTAATATTGTTTTTTTCCTTTCATTACTATACTTCTTTTGTGTAAATATGATGTTTTACTCAGCATTTTATAATCAATGAACTTAAAGTCATCCCAGCCTTGCTTATGGTATTCTAAACTGATTTCCCCTGGCGAACGCAACGCTGATTGCTATGACTTTTCTTTGTTTGTTTTATTGACTATTATGAGAGATTTTGCTTTATCTTCAGCCCTTATCCCGAGGTCATCAATCCATTCCTGAGAAGTCGGTTAGGAGCCAAATCGACAGTCGTCACTTCGGTGTTTAAATACCTATAGATTCTAATGTCCTTCTTTTTTGTGCATGGATGTTGAGCGAAGGATAATTTTTGCCCAGCTGTCTACCCCTCACTGATCTCTGCGTTCGATTGATGCAGGGCTAAAGGATTGTCCTTGCGCCCTTTTGTGATTGAGTATCCTTGTGTTTTGATTTTTTTGTTCACTAATGATTGGTCCTTGCACCTTCTTGCACTCAATATCTCTGTATTTTTGTTGATTATCTATGTTCTTTATTCTTGCGATTTCTTATGATAAACCTCAGTGAATAATACCTTCATTTTCCAACGATTTACCCTTTTTCGACTGTGATATTAAACTCATGAATGAAAGCGAATCATACCTTGATTTGGCAACGAATTTACCCTTTGATTGAATGCAAATTGAATCTTTATTACTGCAATTTTAATTCTGGGTGATTTTTCCTTGAAAATTTTAAGTCAACATTATTATGGCAGCGATATATGTTTTAATTTCCTACTAAATTATTTTGTTAATCCTTTTAAAAATGGCGAATTTAATGACAACGTTTTACTACGCTGTGTAAGGATGAATAGTAAATAACGAAATTAATATGTGATTTAATCCTTTTAAGGACATGTTTAATCCTTTCAAATCCTTTTAAATCCTTTTTTATATGCGTCTTAATCCATTTTAATACTTTTAATTATGTGTTTTTGATAATGCAAATCAATATGTGTTTTAATCATTTTAAAACTAGCGAATTTAATGCCAACATTTTAATATGCTAAATATTAAACATACTGTGTAAAACATCGAATTGTATAGTTGTTGACTGTGAAATTATATCCTCATTGACAACAAATTGTATAGATGTTGATAGGGAATGGTATAGATGTGGTTGTGTATAGGTGTTGATAGTGATGTATATCAATCATGTGACAGTGAATAATGTGTGTTAATAATTCATAGGCAATGATATCATTGAACGTCAATAATGTGTGTTATTAATAATATGGGTTAATAATTTATAGGCAACATTATCATTGTCAGTAAATAAGAATGCGTGATAATAACCTGTTAATGTGTTAACAACAACAATTTTCATTTTATGAAGGACAATCATATAGTGAATTTATTCCAGACAAGCGGTATGAATGGGTAACGATATCACAATTTGACAGTAAACATTGACAACATTATGGTAGCATTAAACTTTGGACAATAATTTCATTCTTTTTATAGAACATTACTATTTTTATAGTCTTCGATTTTATACATCATTATGCTAGCATTAAACTTTGGACAACCATTTCATTCTTTTTATACAACATTAACTTTGGACAACGATTTCATTCTTTTATACAACATTACTATTTTTATAGTCAGCGATTTTATACAACACTATTTTATTCAGCATTACATGGTAGCATTGTTACATAGCCATTTATAGTGATGTATTATGGTAGCATTATGACAACATCGAATTAATGTGTGTTAACGTATAAAGATCTTGTGTTAAAGTGTTAATGTGTTAGGGGAATCAAATTAATGTGTGTTAATAGGTAGATATCATGTGTTAATGTGCTCATGTGTTATAGAAACGATATCATGTGTTAATGTGTAGACAACAACACATTAATGGGTCATTGTCATGTATGACAATGATATTATATATATCATTACAACTATATGACTGTATTATTATTATTGTGTTATTATCGTTGTATTATTATTGATGTATGTATCATTACAACGATATAACTGTGTTATATATCATTATATCATTACAATATTATTATTGTATTATATGACAACGATGGTATAATATATATCATTATCATATATCATCATTATATATCATTAAGGGATAGCACTATATTTAGATGACAATATCTTTATTATATATCATTAGTGTTAATATCATTATTAGCTATTTTTGTATAGAGAATGATTATATAGAGCATTAATTTAGATAGCAATTATATTTTGTATATGACAACGAATATTAATGGACCGAAACATTATTTCAGGACAGCGATAACATTTATAATAGTTCACTCCTCCGCACTTAAATATCATGCTTAAACGATAATGGTTTATGGTTTGTTGGCGAAGTCATTTAATAGTTTGCGCAAAATTAATTTGAGTGATGTCATCTTGCGTCTTATTGCTTGGGTGTGTGGGTATAGTCTTCTTGTCAGTTAATTTGGTATCCTAGCGCATTGGATTTATTGCATTATTGGTCTAGATAGGTTGTGTTGCGCTAGAGTTATTGTTGCACCTATCGCCTTGTGACAGCATGATTCCTAATGAGGGGATCATTGGACGCCCTGATGAATAGAAGTGAATGATAACCTGGACAAAGTCTTGTGTTTCCCGATGTGGGCGTTGTTCAATGTAATTGATCTTCATACTGGGTTCTATAATGCCTCAATGCATTGGGTTTTGTGCACTGTAGAGGTTTTTTAGTTATTGATCGTTAAGCCATTGTTTTGGGATTGTTTATGTTGTCCTTCATCTTGTAGGAGTTGACTTCCAGGTGTCGAGCGGGTAGCCATTTGTTTTCCTTTTGATTATCACATGTTTAGTCTAGTTGCATGTTGTGCTAGTGTGTTGAGTTGTTATTGTCTGTTGCCTGATCTGTGTGCATTGTGCTCTTCATCAATTTGTGTTGTTTAATTGTTGTTGTTGATTGTCGTCCTGCTTAAAAGAAAAAAAAAATGCACTTGCTTTGCATCGCATGTAGTCATAATGATTGGGGTCGTTAGAAAACTTTATATTTAAGTGTACAATTCAACTATCACGTTTAAATACCATGGCAACTTTAGATGGATGAGCCTTAATCTTTCAACGAGATTGGTGACAAATTACGCATATGTTTAAATGGATAATTAAATGTAAATTTGTATCCTTTCACATTAGAAGAAAGTCATTGTACAACTATAGAATTAAAAAATGTTAATTGGACATCCCTTGATTTTAATACCTTTAGAAAATCTCCAAACATCTCTACAATTAATCTAATTATTGGGTCATATGTGTTTAAATCATTAGTAAGAGAATTGATATCTTCTTACAAGTTATTCAATGGAGTATGGTTTCCTTAGGAACTAGAAATCCTTGAACTTTAGGACCAAGAACCATGAGTTCTATGATGACTAGAGTGATATTTTAATAATAATAAATAAATTAAATTCTTTTAAGATTATTTGTTAAGAATGGATTTAAAGAAAATATTTTTATATAGTTCAATCATAATGATTGTTATTGGAGACAAATGAAATTGTTAGTAGATATTTAATGGTTAGATATTTTAAGGTTCAGATTTATTTTGTGGGAAGCCTGTGGGTTTAACCCCGAGACTTCCGGCCCCCCAATCACTATAACAACCACAACTACCAATGCTCCACTGCTATGAGACGTGGCAATGGGTGGCGCACAAAACTTAAAAAGTGTCGAAAAGTACGGTATTTGGGTGGGCGCATGGCCTATGGCCCATGCCCCTTTTTGAATTTGATTTTATTATTTAAAGGAGGCATGTGCACGGATCTCAAGAAGGAGTTTTGATGCAGGTAGAGACAAGCACATAGATCGAGGTGATGTTGCATAGTGACCAAAGTGAATTTGCATGTAGATCAAGGTGGTATTTGCACACAGTTCGAGGTGGTACAAAATTGGCATGCATCTTGTGTCGTATGGACTGTACAATCAAGGGAAAATTTGGGAATTGTGCCAAGAAGGGCATTCAGAGTCCAGTTTCTGAAATATATCGAGTTTATACTCAAAAGTCTCAATTTTTCGCAAGGATTCCAGATCCAGCTTCAGTTTTTCCATTCAGGCATCCAGACAGAAAAGTGCTCACAGAACCTTCCAGATACACAGAAAGGTATCCATGTTTATACTTAAAAGTCTCAACATTTCATCTTACAGCTGTTGTTGAAGTCTGTTACTGTATATGACAGACATAAATCATAATTCACTTTGTAAGCATTTGAATACTTAATCTATCAGCTTTCCCATTTGGAAAGTGGCCCAGAGACATAGCCAGAAAGTCTGGTGAACTCCGTTACCAATTCTTGTGCATAGATAGTTTGCTTACATGTTTATGTGCTCAAAGTGCTTAATGAATGTTCTTTAATTTTTCATTTATAAAGGTGGTTAACAGTTAAAAATTCACATGCAAGTAATGGTTAAAGATCAAGTTAAATTTCAGATCACGTTGGTATCAAATCGAGGTTAACCATTGCTTTGTGAGTTGATGTTAACAAGATCCAAGCTTTAGCGTGGTGAAGGAGAACTTGAAGAGTTCGATCCAAAGATTGGATCAAGAAGAGGGAGGATGTCTTCACCAAAAAAAGAAGAAGCAGCTCGTTCTATCCCTTCTAAAGGGGAATTTCTGAAAGCTTCCATGAGAATGCAAACGATGGTAGACGAGCTCTATCAAGATAGAAAGAAAGTTGAACAAGGTGGACCATCTCATACAGAAGGTAAAAAAGAAGGAGGTGATGAGGAACCCCCTAAAACCCCACCAAATTCTCCATCTCTTCTTGATGGTTCTATTCCTTCTCCATTTGAAAAACAAAAAACAAAAGTTGATTTTAATATGCCTCATTTAAGGCTTGATATTAAGTTTGATTTACCTATGTATAATGGAGAACTTAATGCTGAAAAATTGGACAATTGGATCCGTCAAATTTAAGTTTATTGTAGGATTCAAAATTTTACTGAAGATGTTGTTAAAATTCAGTTGACTTCTCTCCGACTTAGAGGGACTGCTCTCATTTGGTGGGAGAAAAGATATCAATAGGATCTTGCCACAAAAGGAAAAATCGTTTCCTCTTGGTATGAGTTCACTTCAACACTTAAAAATAAATTTTATCCATTAGGGTATATGCAACAAGCTATGATGGATTGGCAGAATTTGAGGCAAGGTAAGGGACAAAGTGTGCAAGAATACACACAAGAATTTCATAAAAGAGCATCGGTACTTGGTATACCTCCCTACACCCAAGAAACTCTTCTCAAGTATATAGGAGGATTGCATAGTTATTTACATCATATGATATTGATGTTTAATATGACTAACCTTGATGAGGTGTGTGTTCAAGCAACTCAAATAGAGACAAAGGGGAAGAATACCAAAGAGAACGTTTCCAAGAAATCTTTCAAACCTGATGGAAATAAGTTTAAAGGTAAATGGAAAAGTAAACACATAGCTACTTTGAAGAAAGAAGGAGATAAGCCTACATGTACTCATTGTCAGAAGAAGGATCATGATTCTTCCAAATGTTGGAAACTTCATCCAGAGCTCAAGCCAGAAAAGTTTATAAAGAAAGACGACAAAAAGACTACTGCGGCAATAATCCAACATGATTTGGGATCAGACTCTGGGGATGAAACTAAGGTGATTGCTACAAGCATCCAAGGTAATATTCCTTCTTGTTATGTTTCAATAAATGAACCTGTTGTTGATGAAATAAAGAGAAGTGAGTTATTTCATATTAGAGTTATCTCTAAGAATACAAAAAATGATACTCTTTTTGATAGTGGATCACAAGCAAACCTCATTTTAGAAGAAATTGTTAAAAAATTACAATTGGAAACTAAGTTACACCCTAAGACATATCCACTTGGATGGGTATGTGATAATGCACGATTACAAGTTACAAAATAGTGTAGACTTAGGTTTGCCATCACTTCTGGATTTGTGGATGAGGTAGATCTAGATGTGGTTCCATTGGATATATGTGGTATTTTGTTGGGTAGTCCATATCTGTATGATAGGAAGGATATCTTTTACAGGGAAGATAACATGTATCAGTTCACTAAGGATGGTGTTGAATATATAGTTCGTGCAGATCGCATGAAAACTAATCTTTCTTTAGTTTCTACAAATCAAATGAAGAGGTTAATAAATGCAAGTAAGAACTTTGTGCTTATGATAGTCAAAGAAAAAGATGTTGAACAAACTAAATCCTTTAAAGTTTCTGAACCTAAAATTAAAAAGGACTTGATAAAGGTGGTATCTGATTATGATATTTTGTTTCAAGAACTGGAAGGTTTACCTCCTAAAAGCGAAATTCAACATGAAATACAATTGCTGCAGGATGCACCTCTTCCTAATGTTGGTATGTATAGGTCTTCTATTATTCAGAATGCAGAGATAAAGAAACGAGTTCAAGAATTAATTGAAAAAGGGGCCATTCGACCAAGTTCTTCTCAATGTGGTTCACCAATTGTTTTGGTACCAAAGAAAGATGGCACATGGCATACATGTGTTGATTACAGGGCATTGAACATAATCACAATAAAGAACATGTATCCTCTTCCTCGAATTGATGATCTTTTCGATCAGTTAAAGAATGCAATCTTTTTCACTAAGTTAGACTTAAGAAGTGGCTATCATCAAATCCGTATTCATAAAAATGATATTTGGAAAACAACTTTTAAAACCAAACAAGGATTGTATGAATGGGTGGTAATGTCATTCAAGCTATGTAATGCACCCGCGACATTTATGAGGGTGATGAATGATCTGTTTAGACCCTTCATTGACGATTTTGTCATAGTCTACTGAGATGATATTTTGATTTCCAGTTGAACTTGGGAAGAGCATGTCAAGCATGTTAAATAGGTATTGGATGTACTTGTAAGGGAAAAATTGTATTTAAATATGTTTAAATGTGAATTTGGAAAGACATCTTTAGTATATCTAGGTTACATTGTAGGGGGATGTGAATTGAAGATTGATCCTTCTAAAGTTGAGGTCATTGTAAATTGGCCTAAGCCAAATAGTGTAACAAATGTAAGAAGCTTTTTGGGAGCATCCCAATATTGGAGGAAGTTCATTGCGAACTTCTCCTTCATAGCTTCTCCCTTACATGCTTTGACAGGTTTGAACAAGGTCTTTCAGTGGGAAGGTAAGGCACAAAAATCCTTCGAAACACTAAAAGAAAAGATCAACATAGCTACAGTACTTGCACTACCATATCTACAACAACCATTTGAGATAGAAATAGATGCTAGTGGTTATGCAATGGGGGCAGTCTTAATGCAACATAAAAAACCAATATGCTATCATTATGAACCTTTCTCTAAAACAGTAATCAACTATCCAACCTATGACAAAGAGATGTATGCATTAGTACAAAGTGTTAAAAAGTGGAAACATTACCCAATGGGTAAAGAAACAATCATACACAATGATCATCAACCACTACAATATTTGCAATCACAAACTAAGCTACAACAATCAAGGTATTTCAGATGGATGGGGTTTTTACAACAATTTCATTTGGTTATTAAGTATAAGAAAGGAATTCAAAACAAAGTTGCAGATATGTTATCTAGACCTCCAACAAATGCTTCTATTGTTATTCAACAAAGTCCTTTAGTTCATGCAAGCTATGTTGAACAATATACTAAGGATGAAGATTTCAAAGAAGTTTATGAATCACTAAGGCATGGTTATCAGAATGAAGAATTGAATTATCATATCGATGACAAGTTGTTGTATCATCTTGATAAAATCTGTATTCCACAAAGTGAAAGAGTGCATGTGATAAGAGAAGCTCACACTTCTCTCATTTCAGGGCATTTTGGAGTAGGTAAAACCATAGAACAATTACAAAAAATCTGTTATTGGCCTCGAATGAATGAAACAATGTCCAAATATGTAAAAGGTTGTGTCATGTGTGCAACAAGCAAACCAAGTAATAGAAAGTTAGGATTGTACACTCCACTTCCAGTTCCTTCTCATCCATGGGAAAGTGTTTCAATGGATTTCGTAGGAGGTTTACCAATGTCTAGAAAAGGACATGACTATCTATATGTTGTTGTGGATCGATTCAATAAAATGTGTATACTCATGCCTTGTAAAAAGCATATCACATCTGAGATGACTGCTCATTTGTTCTTCCAAAATGTATGGGTCCATTTTAGAATTCCTACTTCTATTATTTCTGATCGAGATTCTCGATTTCTTGGGAAATTTTGGTCATCATTATGGGAACTTATGGACACAAAGTTGAAGAAAAGCACAACATTTCATCCACAAACCGACGGTCAAACTGAGGTGCTCAACAGGACTATGGTACATATTCTTCGAGGGTATTTTGCTAAGCATCCCAAGCTTTGGGATGAACAATTTCATTATGTAGAACATGCCTACAACAGAGTTATACACTCTTCTACTCAAAAGTCTCCTTTCGAGACATGTTTTGGGTACTTGACAAAGTCTCCTTTAGAATTCATTTTTGGGAAAGATACAGTGGAATGTGAACAGGTTGATGCAGATAAAGCTCGAAGGATTATTCAGAAAATTCAGGTAATTCATCAAGCAGTACAGGAATAGTTGGAATCAAGTCAGGCCAAATACAAAAAAAGGCATGACAAGCATCACATAGATCATCATTTTCAGATTGGTGATCAAGTATGGCTTCATATCAGAAAGTTGAAACCTATCAGGTATGGACCCTTTACAATTTTGGACAAAGTCGGTAATAATTCTTTCCAGTTAGAATTGCCTCCTTATATGCAAATGTATTCAGTTGTTAATGTGGAAAACTTGAAATTGTATGAGTCGCCTATGATTATAGACCAAGATGTACAGGTTCAAGTACCTTCTGTGGATGAGTTTTCTCCTAAATATCTTAATGAACTTCAGGAAGATGTAATACTGCAAAAGAAGGTCAAATCGTCACGAAAAGGAGACATGGAGTTTCTTCTTGTGGGGTTAAAAGGAATGCATCCAAGCAAATCAATGTGGATATATACCGGAAGAGTGAGGGAATTATACCCTCACTTATTTTCTGAATGATTTCATACTTTTTATGGCCAAAAAGATTTCCAGTGGCAAGGTTTGATCCAGGTGGACCATCTCAAAATTCGATAGAGTTAAAGTATTCAAAATGCAAAGTAAAGCTTACAAAGTGGAAGATCTCGTCAGCAGCTTTCCGGTGACATTTGTTTCAAGAAAAAATGACCTTTAGATGATAAATATATCAACAGTTGAAGTTTCGTCAAAGTTGGTGGAATATGGTTAGAAATAGGTTAAAAATGGGTTGGAAATGGTTTGAAAAAAAAAGGGGTGGTCAAGGGTCTATCCCTTGACCTTGCCAACACCAAGGCATCCCCTTGGTATTTAAATGTATATCAAAACCATATGTTTAAAACATATCACATGGTGCGCCCGAAAAACATGTTTAAACTATACCATGTTATATATCCAAATATGAAATACATTAAAACCCAAATCGCACGCGAACTATAGTATTTAAACCATGTTATTAACCATATGTTAAATAAACATATGGTATACCATTGCATACATACCATATGATAAAACCAATATATATCAAATTGCGCTAAGGAGGGGAAGCCCGCGGGTTTGACAACGGGACTTCTGCCCCCCCAACCACTATAACAACCACAACTACCAACATGCCACCATTATGAGATGTGGCAATGGGTGGCGCACAAAACTTAAAAAGTTCCAAAAAGTATGGGATTTGGGTGGGCGCGTGGCCTATGGCCCACACCCCTTTTTGAATTTGATTTTATTATTTAAAGGAGGCATGTGCATGGATCCCGAGAAGGATTTTTGATGCAAACAAAGATAAGCATGTAGATCGAGGTGATGTTGCACAGTGACCGAAGTGAATTTTCACGCATATCGAGGTGGTATTTGGATGTAGTTTGAGGTGGTAGAGAATTGGCATGCATCCCAAGGCCGTACGGACTATACAATCAGGGGTAGATTTGGGAATTGTGCCAAGAAGGGCATTCGGAGTCCAGTTTCTGAAATATATCGATTTTATACTCAAAAGTCTCATTTTTTCTCAAGGATTCCAGATCCAGCTTCATTTTTTGCATTCAGGCATCCAGACATAAAAGTGTTCATAGAACCTTCTAGATACACAAAAAGGTATCCATGTTTATACTTAAAAGTCTCAGAATTTCATCTTGCAGCTATTATTGAAATCTGTTACTGTATATGACAGGCATAAATTAGAAATCACTTTGTAAGAATTTGAATACTTAATCTATCGACCTTCCTATTTGGAAAGTGGCCCGGAGATGTAGCCAGGAAGTATGGTGAACTCCGTTACCAATTCTTGTGCATAGATAGTTTTCTTACATGTTCATGTGCTCAAAGTGCTTGATGAATGTTCTTTAATTTTGCATTTATAAAGGTGGTTAACAGTTAAAAATTCACATGCAAGTAATGGTTAAAGATCAAGTTATATTTCAGACCAGTCATGGTGAAACCTGGCCATTGTCATGATCAACCATTTTCAATGATGGTCATGGTAATGGTCAACCATATATCAACCATGTTTGTGGTTCAACTAAGGTAATGGTTAACCATATTCATTCAACATTGTTCAACCATGGTCGCGATCAACCTTTTTCAACCATGGTCGTGATCAATCATGGTCAACTAAGGTAATTATCAACTACCAATTTTCTCTACCATGGTCATTGTCATGGTCGAAAACTTCCCAATGTCATAATGTCAAGAAGATTCCCTACCCTCGCATTGTCACAATCACTTACCAACATTGCAATGTGTATTACATATCTCAATGTTTAATTTTGACAAGAATTTCCCAACTTCACAATGTGTCTCCCATCTCCTTATGCCTCATTGTGACAAAAAATTCCCAATGCCACAATGTCACAAACATTTCCCGACTTTGCATTATGTTGAGCATATCCCAATATATCCCTGTGATGAACCATGGTGGTGAGCCATTGTGTTTAACATCTCCCAATGTTGCACTTGTATCCATGGGCTAGGTAGTAGTGTCATCAATTATGTAATATCAAATATCCCCATATACAACCAAATAATATTTAGTTTGATATTTTAGATGACCACAAAACTGACTTTGATCATAGACCTCTAACCCTAACTATTAACTTTTCCATGCACAAAAGCTCCATTGAAGAGCACTCTGACAACCAAAGGCACTTACTTTTTCACAAATAGAAATTCGACATTTCTTAAAATGCCTAAGTAATTATTTAAAACTCATATCGTCTTAGAATAATATTGAATATGACTATCATAATTTTATAAAAACTCTCTCTGCCTCCATTAAAAAAACTTCTATTGAGGTGCTACATAAAAAAACAAGCATTACAACTAACCCTTAGTGTGATAATGAATGTAAAATTTCTAGAAAATGCATTAGGGATACTTTCAATGCATCTTTAAAATCTGAAAAGATAAATAGATACAAAACATTAATTAAACAAAAAAAAAAATCTATATAAATAGAATGCAAGAGAAGATTTTGCACCTATTTAAAATAGATCCTAGGAAATTATGGAGGCAAATTATAATTCGTAAAAAAAAAAAAAGTAATAGGATTCCCTTGAAGGATTGGGATTTCTATCTTAAAATATATATGGATACACTAATTTCATGGAAAACATACCTGTAAATGTGAATGAACCTGCACATATAAGATCTAGCTAGCAAAGGGCATACACAGTTTGCATAAAAATGAGAAAATATGGAAACGAGAGAGAGAGAGAATCAAATAATTATATTAACTGAATGAATGAATGATAATTTACACATGATATAGTCTTTATAACTCAACTAGTGTTCACTGCAAGATAATCCAATGTGCCATATTGGCGGTCTAGAGTGATCTGGACACACAATGACAATTACGGGAGTTAAATACCAACTAATCTAAGTCAACTAGCCTCTCATACCTCAGTTAATTGACTAAAAGAATTAGTAATGTGCCACTTTGGTGATAATCCCAAGGACAATGTGCATTAGCAGTGATTATCCCAATGTTGCATGGTGATGGAAGCAATGTGGAATCAAGACTCCACTCAATTGATCTAATTGAAGTGTGAATTGAAGAGAATATTCCCCTAGAATGTAGGAAAATGAATACTCTCCCTAAAATGTAGGATACTAGATAATTATTAATAAACATAGGGAAAACCTTGGGAGAAATAAATCCTAGGTGTGTGTGAAGTATCTCCAACACCCCCCCTAAACATCGCTATGGTGAAAATAAAAAAATGGGTCCTGACAACGAGGCCATGTTAGGTACCCAAAAATAAAAGACACACTA
>ML800821.1:217872-229915 GCA_009831015.1 Picea engelmannii
GATTTGTTCGAGGAAGCACCAGTTCATCTAGCCTTTGCGGGCCATGATCCGAGCTCTGAGAAATATATTCCCAGTCCACACATATTCTTGGAGGATCATTTCCAGTTGATTTTCGAGATGTGTCGGGAGATGGTCGACCAGCTTAAAAGAAAGCATGCCGTCAATCGTCATCTAGATATGTTTTTCGACTCCTTGTCAAACGATCCTGCCAAGGGCCGTTGCCCAACTTGCTGCCATTCATTCACCTTCACTTTCCGCCATGATGGTCGCCCAAGTCCGCCAAATGTTTAGTTTTTCAATTTTCACGTTTTTGTTAAATATCACAATTTATCAGTTTTCAGTTCTAGATAGGATACATTTATAGTTGAATTATGCACTAGAAAGACTCTTGTTATGGAATACTGGCTTGTCCATAAGTTTTTCAGGCCACCTGTTTTTGTTTCCATGCATGTGGAAAAACATGTGGTAGGTTTTGAACTATGTAATGACATGTATCGCTATGACAACTTTTTAAGGTAATACAATCTTTTTTATTTACAAAAGAATAAAACCAAGTAATAAGAGAGTAAATGTTTTTCACCTATAAAAATTATTTATTAATGATGGAGACATTACTAATAAATATATGGAGGACATGAAATCACTAATTTTTGAATGCATAAATGGATGTAGCACCAAGAAACACCCCCTCTAACTTTCTCAGTCAATCAAATATGAAGTTCCAACAATTTTTATTTAGATTTTAGTAAAAATTGATCTAAAAAATATTAAAAACTCCAAAAAATCAACTTTTAAACTACCCTTTTATAAAATCATTTAAAAAATATAAAATCTAAATAATGTAATTTTTTATTAAAATTTAATTATTATTAAAAATACCTTAAACATTTTTCTTTAAAGAACAATATATATAGTGAAAAAGAATTTAATAATAAAAGTTGCATGCCCAAACAAAGTATGCTCATAGACAAGATAGACTCGACACAAGTGCTCCAACATATTTGTGGGCCTTCACTGGAAGACTACCTCATTCCGACATGAAGTTAATTGAAGCAGTTAAGCGACTAGTTCAGGATTTCTGGCATGATAACACAAGGACCTCTTCCAACCAAAAATATGTATTAAAATTTAGAAGGGGATTTAGGGATCGTGAACCCCACATTAAACACTATCTTGAAATTGCACATAAAAAATTGTATGAGAGATTCATAACAATACATAGTGAACTTAACTTAGGCCAAAGATCTTTCCATAAATGCAAGCCTTGGTATGTTCAAATAAACACAATTCACAACACATGTTGTTGTAGATATCACATTGACTATGGTTTTTAATATGACACACACAGAAATACACACATATATATGTTTTCATGTTTTT
Organism: Picea engelmannii; assembly: GCA_009831015.1. Taxonomy (NCBI): domain Eukaryota; kingdom Viridiplantae; phylum Streptophyta; class Pinopsida; order Pinales; family Pinaceae; genus Picea; species Picea engelmannii. Next base: position 219,253 of record ML800821.1, read on the forward strand.
CATAACACCCTTTTGCAGGAATTCCTAGTTATATTTTCGCCCTCATCATCTAGAGACTTTATTCGCAACATCATGTATAAGGCCAGTGGGTTTTACATTTTATAAAAATTCATATTTAGATGGGACTTTCCCCACATGCAGTGGAATGACATTACTAATAAAGTGCATCCATGTAAGCAATGAGTATGAATTGGGGAGGAAAGAAGGTTACCTTGCAAAGCTTTAAATATGTGACATATGATATTGATGTAGGACATGAAAGAAAAAATATACAATTGGTTACTTCCCAAGTACAAGTTTGTGAGTTCATGAAGGACTTCATCGAAATGACATGACATTATGTTCATCATGTCCATGTTTCATATGGAAGTACGAGCATTTTAGAATATGTCTATGTGGCCACTGCCAATGCATACCATACCATTTCCAATTCATACCATACAAGGAAATGGAAAGGAAATGCATACCATACCAATGCATACCATTTCCATTGCCATTTCCAATGTATACCATACCATTGCCAATGCATACCACTCCATTTCCATTGGCATTTCCATTGCCAATGCATACCATACCATACCATACCGTACCATTGCCAATCGATACCATACAATGGCAAGGAAATGTATACCATTGGAAATACATACCATACCATTGCAAATGCATACCATACAAGGAAATTACACGACAATGAATACCATAATAATGCATACCATTTCTATTGAGAATGCATGTCATTTCCATTGGCATTGCCAATGCATACCATACCATAGCATACCATTTCCAATGCATACCATACCATACCATTCCTTGATGTTTTGAATATTGTAGGGTTGTTATGTGTATCTTTCATTTCAACAAGCATTTGTTATCTAAAACCTAGTTTATGCTTGCATTTTCATCCCCTTTCATTTAATGATTAGCTGTGTTAAGGGTTGTTATATTTATCCTGTTGTAACTTAATTAATATAATTTGTTGGCTTGGTGAGACATGGAAATGTTATGTCACGACATTGGAAAATTATATTTATTGTTATATAGGTTAAAATGGGAAACTACATCACAAGGCATGGGAAGCCACATGACAATGACATCGCATGGCACGACAGTGACATGGAATGGAAATGACATGGAAATGTCATGGCATGGAAATGGAATGCCAAGAACATGCCATGGAATTTACTAGTAAGGCATGGAAATGAAATTGCAATGGAATGGCATGGCATGGCTTGGAAAGGCATGGGAGTGGCATGGAAATGGGATGGCATGGAAAGGTTTGACAATGGAGTGGAAATGCTAATGACATGGCATGGAATGAATCAGAAAGGAATGACAATGGCATGGTATCAACATGTTTATGGGATTAGGTTTGGGAGGGTCCTTTGTCTCCTTGTGTTCTCTAACCCAAAAATTGGGTAGGAATTCGCAATAAACTCTCATAGACGGTGAAGGGAAAATAATAATAGTTTCAAGTCTCCCTCGAGGAATTTTGGTAGCATAAAATTACTTTCTATAATGTGTCATGAAATGTAACCTCAAAACCTTTATTTGTAGGAGGAAAATGATACCCATTCTAAGATCTAGTTTCCATGTGAACTCTCTCATTCTATTGATCAAAATCAACAAATTTAGTGGATATCATGGAATACCGAATAAATATTATTAATAATTGATGGGTTTAACAAAATTTACATATACCAACTACATAATCTAAACAAACATGTGCATTAATGAGTCCTTGACTAGTATTTTTGGCATTTATGAAGGGTTACACATAAATCAAATGATTTTATATATGTCATGCATGGAAATAGTGGAATAATGTGTGTTCCCTAGAAAAAAACATTAAGCTAAAATTGTTAAGAGATTTACAATTATGTAGAAGATAAATGAGAAAATTTATTTCTATAATAAATTGTTGTAATATGCCTTTTTTAAGGTCACAATATTTTCAAGTGACCACTATTTGAGTGTGGATTGTCATTTAATTTAGATAGAGATAATTCAAGAGGTAGTCCATATTGTTGGATGTGAATTAGAATATGGATATTCACAACATTCATGAAAATATTTAAGAAGGAATGATCTATTGATGATGGACAAATACATGGTTGATTAGAAAGCAGTGATACTTGAGAACCATTAATTGCTTATGGATTTAGCACTTAGCAATCTTTTCCACCGTAATCTATTCCTTAATCCATAATGCAAGTATTTATAATCACTTTAGAATCAAATCAAGGGATTAATAAACATAAAATTCATACACTTTGAAATTCATATATTCATTAACATCAAATGTAGAAACAATGAGAATCATAAAAGAAGTGTCATGAATTTCATATATATATATATATATATATATATATATATATATATATATATACTCAACATCATCTAAATTGTATATTTTTTACAAAATGAGAACTCGTTCCCAATATACAAAGTGACAATAAGTGCCCTAACATAAAAAACATCTATATCGTGGCCTAGATACAAAAATGAGATAGTTGGCCAATCATTGACTATTGCCACCCTCAAGAGAATCCTGTAAATATATCTTTCTTCTCTTGCCCCAGAATACACCTCGAGAGGTTCTAGGTGTAGGCATGCTTCGACACTCTGGAGACTACACAAAGAACAAACAATGTTAAAGTTTTTTTCATCAATGAATTAATAGACACACAAATTGATACTTTTAACTTAACCTAAGACAACTCACCGCATATGAAATTGTAAATCGTGAGGGCGTTACCCTCCTCAATGACCCCAATCTCTCTGCAATGCCACCCTGCATTAGTTACAAAAATGAAGTCAAGAAAATTAAACAAAATATGTGTAAAAAATAATTCATGAAACATTACAAATTATCATCAATTCATTATCTCATCGTGAATATCTTAGGCATCGATGGAGATTCAATGGAAGATGGAGCACTATGTTGTACAACCTACTCCAAGACAACCTCTACTATCACAATCTCTGTTGATGGAGATGAGAGTGGTGGTGGGGGTGGGTGGTAGAAAGGTGGTTTGTGATGGATGCTCCTAGGATATACAAGTGATTCAAACACCCTAGGCTTGGATAAATTCAACCCAGAAGAAATGCCCAGGTGCCTAGGGGGTGCAATACTACTATACCTAGCAAATATATCGAGGAACTGCATACATATGAATCAAATTAAACTATTAGTACAAAATAGTAAAGTTCAAAAACATAAACACAAACAATTTGAGAATTATATGATATTTAACTTTACACATGATACCTGTGATGTTGGTGACTTGTCCATCCTAGATGGAAAATCCCCGACATTTCCTGGTGCCAAATCCTATAGAAACAAGAGAACATATAAAAAAATTGAGGATGTCATAAAATAAATAAATGACTATGATGAATCTATCAAATGTGATATATACTTGTGTGTATGATGCACCCAATGAACATGTTTCCTCTACTGATGCATCAGTGGTGGGGCTAGGCATTCATGCATCCATAGTCATAGAGGGTTTGTTACTGGGGTGCAACAACTACAAAAAAACATACAATCGAATATCTATATAAATACAAAAAATACAAAATAAATATATAATGATAAAGAACATAGAGAGGGTTAATATACTAACCTCCTCCATGAAGCTATGAGGTCCATTGGGCTCTATAGGCCCATACCATGTCTACCCGCAGCTCGAGCATTTGTGAGGTTCACATGAACGGCTACTATGTCTATGTTCCCTCTCCTCACTGTACTCTCCTATGCATGTTGATTCTCCAACTCCTATATCAATGTCACTGACAAAAACCTCCTACAGAGATAGTGAAACAAAGCTATTGCATTGCACTAGGCTACGAGTCAAAGAGGAGATGGCTAGTTGTACTTGTTGCAAGTTCTATGCAACAAGAGGATTTTTGGTAGGGGGTTAAGGCCGTCACCTGGAGGGACAGGGACCTAAATCAGGGTTGCACCTAGCATGCTCTTGGTCCTATGGATATCATCGACGCACCCCATGGAATTCATCAATGTCAAAGTAGATGGCATGCTCTCGGTTCTCAAAAAATACAAGGGCATATCACTGTTATTGCAGGGAGGTTCATCAAAAACCATGTACCACCTATTCATCTTGTTTTGATTAATATGGGGATGGATACACCAGTGAATAAAGATGCATTTCCTAGTCAATGGTATTTCTTTTCCATTTATAGGATCCCTACAAATATATAATATTTGTTGTTTTGAAATGCCCAATTCTTTGATTTGGTTTCTATCCAAACCAATGCTATAGTACTCATACATTCATTTCCTATAATCATAAATGGAGGTCAATTTGCCTTGGGCACTTGCAATGGACTACACAATGATGTCCAATGAAGTGGCCAAGGAGACTTTGCTAGGATCTCTCGTCTCCCTTAATTGTTCCTCAAGGGTTCATAATATAACCAAACCCTCATCAATTTTAGTGTTTACATTGTGTGGTGGTAGTAGGTTCGGGTTTTGATCTTCTTGATTTTCTTGTGAGGGGTTTAAATTGTCTTGGGGTTCCATTGTATTATATATGCTTCAATTTAAAATCCATGGTATGTAAATTAGGTTCCTTTTTTATTTAAAATACAAAATTACATTTTTTTTAAATTTAGATTATTGGGAGAAAATCACTAAATTGGAATGACTAAATAAGATTAAAATTAAGAAAAATGTAAAATACTTGGACACGATGGCCCCTTCCTCACTTTCTTCCTCTTCTCTAGCTCCACTATATTTTCCCAATCAGAGAGTCGTAGGTGTGATTTGGGCACAAATTAGCTCGAGCCCTTAATATATTTTTATCAATAAGATTGCGTGGGTGGTCTTACGACCACGAACACAGTTTTTCCACTAAACCTACATGGAGGTTCAACCATATTCAAACCTATATGTATAGGAACGTGTATGTGTTCCTAAGAACACACATGTGTTCTTTCGAGTGCACGTTCTTAATCATGTCATTGCTAGTTTTTCAGCCACCAATTTCTTGCACTCACCCCCTAGTCCGCACCTATCATAGTATGGAATTTCATTGTTGAGGATCTTGTCCAATTTCTTGTTTCTATTTTACTGCATGTCCTTTTTCTGAAGATCTTTTCTTAGAGTGAATGCTTCTACTTCCAACCTTTCAATCACCTTCTCCTTCACTGCTAGCTGACTTCTAAGTATTTCTTCAATCCTTCTGTGCTCTTCTACCTGTACTTTCAACTTTGTAATCATATGGTTGACTTCCTCTGAGTTGAGATTCTGAGTTGAGATTAGTTCTTTCTTGAGTAACTTTTTTTTCTTTCTTTCTTTCCTTATTTATTCTAAGGCACTAATTAATTCTACTCTGAGACCGGATTCACCTTATTCTTCTTAAATAGAAAAGTTTCTTGTTTGATTTTCCTTGGCCATAAATACTTCCTCTTATGAATCACTGTCGGTTTCATCATCTTCACTAGATGAGGAATTGTCTTTTCTTGAGTATATATTTTTCTTTAAGAATTTTTTTTTCATTTTTCCAATTTCCCTTTTGATATTTCTTTTCTTTCTTGGGCTCTTCCTCTTCATCGCTATCTGAATTTATGGCATAATGAAACTTATTTGCAAAATGACCAATTTTACCGCGATTAAAACATTTCAATGAAAGATTAGCTTTATATTTACTTGTTCCTTTTTGCAACTTTCTTATGAAGTTTTCCATTTCTTCATCTTCTTCTGAATCATCGCTACAACTACATTTTGACTTTGGATTTTTCTTTCCCTTTTGCTTTGACTTCTTGGATCCTTTGAACACTGCTTCTTTTGTAATTGGATTCTCCTGTCCTGTTCTCATTTCATAGGCTGTGAATATTCCATGTAGCTCATCCATGCTTATCGAATCCAGAGCTGTTCTTTCTTCTAGTGTTGATATCTTGGGATCAAATCTCATTCGAAGAGATATTAGTACTTTTTGAACACTTATAGATTCATCAACTTCTTCTCCCAATCCTTTAATTTCATTCATTGTTCCATCAACTCGTAAAAAGTAAGTTACAATATGATATTCCTTCATCTTCATATTTTCAAATTCACCTATGTAAGTTTTAAGCTTTGCTACCTTGACTTTGGCGTCTCCTTCATAAACATTCTGAAGTTTGTCCCAAATCTTCTTTGCGGAGTTCCAATGCATAACTTTGACATATACTGAATCAACCAGACCATTCATGATGGCATTTTTGGCTTTCCAATTATTTAGACTGATATTTTTTCCATTGTGATATATTGGAGGAGTGGCATGATATTTATATCCATGTACTACTGATTGCCAAACATCAAATCCCTATGCTTGTACACATGTTTTCCTTCTTCTTCTCCATAATTCATAGTTCTCTCCATCAAATTGTGGTATTCCATTTTTATACATACGTTGATTTTATTTACATGATCTAAATTCCAGTGGTTAAACATTTTCCTCAAGGAACCTTCTCTAATACCAATTGGATTACTAAGAGGGGATGGGAGGGGAGGCGGGGGGGCACAGTGAATCAATAATGAGCAATTATACCACTTATTAATCCTTCAATGCACAATGTGTAATTTTTTTACTTATTCCACCATGTTTATTTGTTCATCATCAATATATTACTGTATCATAAACATTAACATCCATCCATGCATAATAAACAATAACAAACACATAGACACAATGTATGGTACACCAATATTTACGTGGAAACCCAATGCGAGAGAAAACCACATAATGCTTTTCTTATATATAGATAATTACATTCAAGGAAGCACCAACTTCCAATTCTTTAGATCCAACTAGAAGGAGGCTCCAACCCCCTAGTTTCTTAGGATACAGCTTGAGGGAAGCTCCAACTCCCCAATTCTCTAGCTAAAACTAGAAGGAGGATACCACCCCTTATGTTCTCTAGCTACAAGTTCCAGAAGGTGGATACAAACACCTATCTCTTAGGCTCCAACCTGAAGGAATCTCCAACTCCCTGATTCTCTGGAACCAACTAAAAGGAGGCTACAACCCCCTTTCCTTTCCTCGTCTAACCACCCTAAAATACAAGTGTCAAATGATGAAACCACTTCCACACTATCCGTGTGAGATATACCACTATAAACATGTACCAATCTGTGCCAACAACCTGTAACCAACCTGTACCAATAACCTGTAATCAATCATGTACCAAAAGTCCACCTGTTCCAATAAATACCACAAGTACACCACATGTCTATGCTTCATCTCATGTATGAACACGACCTGTCTATACTGCATCCTACGTATGTACATGGTCTGTCTATACTACATATTGCATACACTTTCAAAAAGCTAGGTTTTTCACCTTTCTAAAACTCAAACTCTGTGTTGCCTCTGTCACATCAACCTGTAACCTGTCACTGTGTCCAATATGTAATTGTGCCTTATACATAAATCATCATACATATCCCTTATCCAATTGCATCTGTCTCTCTAGTCATGTGCCATACATCTGTATACAATCATGATCAAGTGTAATGACCCTCACATGGACTAGACATCAAAACCTCACTGATATGTAGCCTCAAACTATACCAAAAAATTCAACAACACAACACAACCAACAACCCTTAATCATGTATCACAAAAACTCTTAACCATGTACCAAGAATTACAAGATATGCCTCAAGACTCAAACCAACAAGGTGTACCAATGATGACTATTAGACATACCAACACTGCATTTCTATAGATCTATCTCATACAATAAGTTCCATCCAACCAACAACCTCTCTAGGGAAAATCCTCAAACTCCCATAACCATATCTCATGTAGACAACAATATCCAACTACACATAAGAATATGACATACCTTTTGAACATGTAGATAGATTTGTTGTACCTGATCACTATAGACCTTCCTGGTAAATTGCTTTCAGACTCTAAGAACCTGACACTCTCAACAACTTAATATTTCATGGTTTTTCCAAATGTATGCACCTTTTTATACTGCGATCTTGCATACATAAGCGACCTCTTCCATTGCAGCCCGCATGCACCTAAAAAACTAGTTTTTTTTTCCAGTATTTCTTCAACTCCGAAACTTTCACCGTCAACCCTTCTTGCTACCTTAGACTTGTGTAACTTCATATGTATCAATGAGTAATTTCAATAAACCTTACACATTAATAGATATTCAATGTGTTCAATGCATGATAATAGGAGACCATTTCTCTTTTACTTATACTCTCCAAGTAGCTTCCTCTAGAGATTACCTTCTAACCAACTTAACTCAACTTCTTTATTTTAGGGCCAACCCACTTTTAACCACTTGTGCACTTATAACCACTTTATCCACAAATAGTAAATTCTCCACTTCTAGTTACAACTAATTTATTTTTAATTATTTTCTTATTGCAACAACCTAACCCATGATTAGATCCTAATTTCACCCACTTTAACTAGTCAACTTCTTCTAGGAGTTTCTAGAATGATTTAACTTCTTTGACCTTATCTAAACCAATTGTCTACAGGTTTAACTCGAGTTAAACTATGTTCATTCTCCATACAATTCAAATTCAGAACTCAAAATTATAACAATTTACGATTTAGTATATTAAATTTTTTTTTATACAAATAACTGATATGACTATATATAATAGTATATGTTAGCTCATATATCAATTTGTTTTTATTTTTTAAATTATTATTATAGAAAAAATTTATATAAAGAAATAAAATTAATAATCTAGATTGCAAATTTATATAAAAAATATAAATACTATAAATATGATATTAACATAGAAATGTTATTATCCTTTTTTTTATCTTAATTTAAATCCATTTTAAATGATTAAAAAAATATTTTCTTAATGTTAATCTAAATCCATTTTAATTGATCAAAAATTTACACATCAAAATATTTGATCCTTCTTAATTCTTGATAAATCCATACTTATAATGGATCTATATCTATTTCAACACAAACTTTCAAATTTGATATCAAAATTATTATATTAAAAAACTGCATTCCATCGCACTTAAAATGCTATAATTTTTCTTTTAAAAACAAAAGATTACTTTGTGAAAAATGTGTTAGTTTTTTAAATATTCATATTGGTACGAAATGTATGGTGTGGTTTGTTTTTTTTTTAAATAAAGAAGATGTGATGTATTATATGTTGGTTCGTCTGTGTTCACTAAATGTTGAGGATTATAAGGGATAACAAATAAATATTGATATTTTTTTTTTAAGTAAAAGGTGAGTCTTGTTATATTATAGCTTCAAAAAATGGATACATATGATACACATGTGTCAGCTGTTTTCCCTATGTAGAAAACCAAGATAGCTGACCTACCTACAGTAGCATGCAAAATCAAAGAGTTTGTTGCGTCACCTCGCCCGAAGGAAACCAGGGTGCATGTCCATTATAAACAACACTTTAGTTAGGTCTATGCTAATGCTAACCATGCTAATAACTGAAGAGCTACAACTCTGTTAAACAACAAAAGAAATAGAGTTGGAAATGATGCAAAATAGAAGAACCTATTCCCCGGAGTCCTCGCAGTCGTCCTTCACTTTTCCGGTGCTAGCTGGAATGACATAAGGTTGAGCATAGGTTGGACATTGTCGCCGAGGTGTGGCACTGGAGTAGGTTGCGTAAAGCATGTCCAAGCATTGGCTAACGCGGACGGCTCTGAAAATTTGATCATCCACCAGGCTTCAGACCTCAAATATCAGATTTAGGTGGTCTGGGTGTAGGAGTGGTGGCGAGGGCGACGACTTTGGCTTGGCATCTGTTTCCCGACGACCCTGCTTCTTCCTTTTCGGCTGCGAGTCGGTGGTTCTTTCCGGCAGCTCCTCCTCTACCAGGCAAGTGGTGAGCTCTTCATTAGGAGCGTCGCTGGGACCTGAAGTGTCTCTCGAGCGGAGCAGTACCGCTGCTTCTCCAATACACGTCGGGGGGGTTCCAATTATCTGGAACAATAGACATTCTACTCTCAGAAAAGTCCGGTGGGAGCTCCATGTTCGAGATCTCTTCGACGAAGGTTCTGGGGGCGAGCTCGTTACTATGGTCGCCCGATGTCGCCTTTTCTTGGCCAGGAGCAAAGCCCGTTCAAATCTCTTGTGTTGCTTCCTCCTGGAGTCAGCCGCATACCAGTCGGCTCCCGTGCGAGGCCTCCCCCTCGCTCGCGGCATAGTAAGAGTGAGGATCAATGCCAGGGTGTCGAAAGCACTGCTGCTCTTGCTCTGCTCGACAGGCTTCGAATGCACTGTAAGACTTCCAGTAAGGCGGGTGATGGCATAAATTATGGCTGCAGCCATTAAAGCCGAGAGCTTAATGCTCTGGCTAGCTGGCCTGTGCTCGCTCGTGAGAGGCCCCATCTATAAACGGAGGCCGACGGAGGTAAGAACCTTCATAAATAACTATGGTGTGAGGTGAGAGCCATCATAAATGGCCTCTCCCTGCACCTCCACGTGCCTCTCCCTTTCCGCGTGGCACCCCATCCGGGGAACAAATAAATATTGATATTTCTATCAAGAGGAAGGTATGATTTGATTTTTTTAAATGAAGAGGATGTGATGTATTATATGTTGGTTTCACTTTGTTTATTATAAATCTTTGTGATGTATTAAGAACATGTGTTTTTTTCTAAGAGGTGATTTGTCCTACAACCAAGGA
>ML800821.1:230626-262410 GCA_009831015.1 Picea engelmannii
ACTGACAGTTTCAAATTTAAGTTTGCTGCTTACTATTATGAAATTGAAATACATAACATGGTGCATACCGCATGGGACTAAGACGCATATGGCATCCTAGACTGTCAAAATGGGATGCGAAAATGGATGGCGCTTAAGGCTCGCCGTGAAAGCCGTTGCATAGAGCTAACCAAATAATACATTTCAGAAAGGAAAGCAACGAAATAATTATGAGAATGAGAATCCGACCAGCGAGATCAGATTTGATTGAGAACCAAGACCGGATGTGATTGACACCAAGCACTGAAGTCCGTTTATTCTCCCACTCGTAAATTTTTTTCTGGAATAGCAAGACACTGTTTGCCATCGCATTTGAGCAGCTAAAAAGGGCAAGTAATATAATATTTGCGTACTAGAAGTTGTAAAACGAGCAAACTATTTGAATGTGAGCAAATGCCTGAACAGGTGGCCACTCGTATCAAAGTTTCAGTGTCAAACGATTTTTTTTTTTTGAAAGTAAAATGTTTGGACTATGAGAGGGCGTCTTTCTTCCCTTCATGTGCGGAGAATCCAACTTGATTAGGTCAATATTTTTTGCAATGCTCCGTACGAATGCAGCTTCTTGTCCATAACTGTCGTGTAAATTGATTGAGTGGGTAAAATGCTTCCGTGAGATCTGAAGTGCTTTTCCACTGACGTTCCTTTCATTAACTCGTATTCTATGCTTAATTTGCACAATGCGAACCGATATTTGTGGATGCCACATATTCAGATTTCCTTTTTCCTTTCGGCAATGTTGAAAGTGAAGCGAGGATAGTGGCTAGCTAGAGAGTTCCGTACGTAACTAGGATGCTGAAGCTGCTGTAAGAAAGTGAAACATGACAGAAAATTCATTTGTATTATGTCTAAGGTTGCAAATGATATGAGGAATGAGAAATCCTTCACTCATCTAAAGATAAGCATGGCAGAAGATTCCCTGCCATGCTAGGGTTGCAAATGATATCAGGGTTGCAAATGATATCAGGAAAATCCTTCCTTCACTGATCTAAAGATAAGCATGGCAGAAGATATCCTGTACTATGAATGAAGTTGCGAATGACATCAGGGATGAGAAAGTCACCACGATTATTTTAGCGTATCGTGCATAGATGCCGATAGTGATATGCGATATAAACAAATTTGCTTTGACAGTGGATGTCAACTACAAGCTGTGTTTCAAATATTGAAAGATATCTGTTTTTTCTCTTATTTATTTTCGGATGGAAAAATAGAACAGCATAACAAATACCATATTGGAAAAAGTACAAACAAGTGCAAGTCCTGTCTTAATATATGTAGATGTGTTAAAGGGAAAGGCACCTTGAAAAAAAGAATAATACCGCGTGATCAGAGAAAAATTAGTCCGGCTCTTTACCCATGATAATCATCATTTTTTGTATTTTAAACCCTAGATGTATGGATTCCATGAATACTGTAAGAACGATAAAGAGATAAGCACTTGGTTTCCATGTGAGGTAGATAAAGCATTAAGCTTTCCATATCACTAATGTATTATATTTTAATTTAGTGGTTAATTGTTAAAAATTGGTATATGATTTACAACAATGACATTTGAATAAAAATGGTTGATATAGGTGGATAGATGTATATAATGTGATTGTTAAGGAGTAAAAAACATATATTTATAAATAAAAATATAATTATAACAAATATAATCCAAAATATTTATAGTTATTTATAAAATATTTATAATATTAAATAATTAATTATTTAACATTATATATATATATATTATAATTGTTATTGATGATGAAGATGAAGATGATTAACATCCACTTAGATCAATAGGTTTATAGAACTTTGAAAAGATAAGAGATTATTTAGATTTCTTTAAAATTGTATTTCTATACTCAAAAAACATTGAGAGAAGGGTTCCAAGATCACCATAGTTTTGATAACTGAGAAGGTTAGGAAGATATATATGGTGGGAAATATTTTAAAATTGGGATCCAATATGGGTATAGGAGAGGAAATCTAAGAGAATTGTCCGATGCCCAGTTTCACTATGTAGCTCATGAGAATTTGTTCTTATTTTAGCAATGTTACATATTTTGCTTAAATTTAGAAGTGATAATATTTGTAATATTATCGTTAATATGCATGAATACTTCTTCTTATATTTCCCAATGATTTAGCCAATATTAGGCATCCTTATGCCTTCCACCCTTGAGCCACTCAGGGTTTTGGCAAGAGTTTGAAGGAATTTTGGGGAGCCTTTTGTCATCGATGTTGTTTATCTTATTCTTGTAAGTTAGATATCTAATCATGTCAATGATCTCAATGAGGGAGAGGATTTCTTGTATGAGGATGATAGGATAGGTTCTATTTCCCTTAATTTTGAGATTATAAGTTATAAAATTATTTTGTGTCTATTTTTTCTTTCCCCATGACTCTCTAGATATGTTGCAAACCCAAACTTCACATCCATTTACAATAATCGTAGTGACGAGAGTGTGAAAGAGGAGTTTTTATTGTTATCAAAAAGACAAGGGTCCACTCATTTACAATTTTTTTCAATCCCATAATAAACATTCAACCCTCCATTTATCATTTTTTCAATGATATAGTTCCAATTGATCTTTTGTTGGATATTGATTTCAAGATATTTGTATGAAGGCACTTCCTCCAAGCTATTTTTGTCATAAACAAAAATATCATAGGTGATACTTTTGGATTAAATTATCAAAACCTTTGTTTTGTCTATGTTCACAGTCATGCCCATACTAGATAAGAATCCTTGAGGATTATTAGTTTCTTACCTAGGTCACAAGAACTCTTTTCCATAAGAACAATATCATTAACATAAAGAAGGAGGATGATGAATATACTAGCGAGATTCGGGCCAACATAGCCTACGCCCTCCAAACAATTTTCTATCTTATCAATATAGATGGCGAAAAGGGTATGTGATAGGGGGCAACCTTTATTCACTCCTAACCTACAACTAATTTCCTCCAACCATCCCTCAATGTTCCTAAACTTAGGAATAAATTTCTCATAAAGCCTTATTGTAGTAGCTCTTAACTCAAAACAAACTTTATAGGTTAGTCCTGAGCATAGTGTCAAAATATTTTCTAAAATCAACAAAAAAAAAAAGTAGATCAGTTTGTCATTATGACACTCAGTTTGTCAATAGATTAGTTTCCCTTTAAAGAACTGATTGACCCCAAAATTAATGTCTTCTATAGAAAGAACTTCATCCTTTATAGAGCTATTTGTTATTGTTGGAGATACTTCACACACACCTCAGATTTATTTTTCCTAAGGTTTTCCCTATGTTTATTAGTCATTATCCAGTATCCTACATTTTAGGGAGAATATTCATTTTCCTACATTCTGGGGGAATATTCTCTTCATTTCACACTTTAGTTGGATCAATTGAGTGGAGTCTTGATGCCACATTGGTTCCATCACCATGCAACATTGGGATCATCACTACTAATGCACATTGTCCTTGGGATTATCAACAGAGTGGCGCATTATTGATTCTTTCAGTCAGTTAGCTGAGGAATGAGAAGGTAGTTGACTTAGACTAGGTGGCAGTTCAGTCCTGTAACTGTCAATGTGTGTCCAGATCACTCTAGACAACCACTATGGTGCATTGAATTCTCTTCCAGTGTGCATTAGTTGATTTATACATAGTATATCATGAGTAAATTATCATTCATTCATTCAATTAATACAATTCTTTGATTCTCTCTCTCTAATTTTTGTCTTTTCTCATTTTTCTACAAACTATGTATGTCCTTTGCTAGATAGATCTTATTTGTGCACGTTCATTCACATTTACATGGTAAGAGGGCCGACTGATTTCTAGGAAAAAGAAACACCAGACTCTTTTTACAGGTACCAAAGATTGAAGACATCGAGAAATGAAATTTCCAAAAGAATTGATTCTTACACCGTACAATTTCTTTGCATGTAAGCAAAAGATGGAATTGAATCTTCGAAGAAAAGGATTATACAAGTTAACCATGGGCATAGAGACCGAACCCACATCATCCATAGAAAAATCCAAGTATCTGAATCGGATGAATGAAGCATATGAAACTATTTGCAGTCTTATTTCTCCTGAGCTCCTCTTTCACATATGACGTAGCCTTCCCCAACCTACGGGTCGTAAGTTTACGTACACATGATCGTTCTTCTCTCCTTGGCCCGAAGAGATCTCAAAATTGGCTCCTTTATTTCCCTTTCAGGAAATCTGCACCCACAATCAACTCATGAAATTCCCCCTTTTTCTTCGGGAGATCGGACTTCACACTTTTCGTGATTCCGGTGGTCAAGTGTCTTGTCTCCTATCTATGAAACCCAAAAAAAGTCAATGTTGACCTTTCCTCTTCCCTGTTTCAGATTTCTCCTTATCACGATTTCAGCGGTCGCAATGTCGAGCAACTTGTCTCCTCCACTCCTGAATCTCGATTTGCCGAAACTCCGATACGCTCACAAGCTTTGACTTTTCAACAGCCCCTCTTTCCATCGGGACTTCGGACTTTGCGATATCATGAATCCTAATGCAAAGAATTCGGGTCTTTACCCCACAAAACCCTGAAATGGTCAAAGGAGTTTGACTCTGTGTCGATAGTGCGCCACCTGTCACTCTGTCGATTCCTGTGGCCCACATTATCCTTTTGTCCCTTCGAGACTTCACGTTTCGTGATTTCGCGATTCCCGTTGCAAAGATTTCGGGACTTCCACTCACGAAAACTTGAAATAGAAGTTCACGGGTAAATCCAACGGCTCCTATGGCTTGGATCTACGATTCCCTTCTTCCTGAGCTTAGAACCCTTTTAGGAATACTCGTGGTAACTCCCCCTACTCCTTCTTGAGAACTGACGGCTCACGGGACTTTGCAGATTCTTCACAGAGAATTCCAATCGTCCGTCTCTTTCCTTGTGAACTTGTCCTCTTGCCTTCCTTCGACTCCTTCGAAGGTTCAAATCCTTCTGAACTTTTCCATGACTTCAAGTCTTTCAGAAAATCCTTGCACACACTCCTTGCGGAAGACTTTCAAGCAGCAGTCCCTCAATACTTCGCTCAGGTCCGCAACTCTGAGACTTTACTCGACCTACGCACTCCTTGCACGGCTCATGTGCCTAACTGCACCTCTGTGTGAATGAGAACAAAAGCTACCCTATCTGAGCTCTCAGAGACAAACCTATGAAACCTCTATCAACGCACTCCTTGTGGAAAATTCAGTTGTACTCCTTGCAGGAAATCTTGCTCAGATAGAGAAACAATTAAAACTCATTTCCCTTACTCTCTCTCTCTCTCATATTTCAGACATTCAACAAGAAATCATTCATACATAGCATAAAATAAAATGTACAAGAGAAAGAGTAAAATAGCCATGAGCATAACATTCAAAGATGCATACACAGAGAATATTTGAATGCCATGAGTCTGAATCAAAACCTTCTTGTATTAATTCAGAACTTCTGTACATGGAATTCGGCTATACAACTCTCTACTTATCTTCTGTACTCACGCTCTCAATTTTCATAATCTTCATGCATATGCTCTCCACACACTAATGTTACAATACACAATGAGTGTGTCTATATCCTGTTTCCTTCTTGTGCTCTAAAACTGTCTAATCTACACATTCAATTCTACCTACTTGCATTAACTACCATAAATGTCTTCTATCTATTAAGGACGAGAGCGGATCACTCAAGGTCCTTTTACATTTTACAAGTATGCCTCCACTTGATGGCTTCATTTAATATTTTAATCCATTTTCAAAATTTGCGCTGGCGCTCGTCCAGTTGTCTTTTGCCTCCGTGCTGGCTCGCTTGAAAATTTTCATGGGATCCTGTCCATGAGCTCACACAATGTTTGTCCATGCTTCTGGATCTCTGCTTCGTTCTCCCAGCTGGCATCTTCAACTGGATGGTTCTTCCACTTGACCAAATATTCAAAGTATTTCTTTCGCCTGGTCTTTTTGCTCACTCTTTTGTCCAGTATGCACTCCATCTGCAGCTTTTCTGCCACTCACATCTGTTTTGTCCACTGGATCACCGACTGTTCATTTTTTGTCCCTGTTTCCTCATCTTTATATGGGTACAACTCTGAGATATTGAATATCAGAGAAATTCCGATTCCATTGGGTAATTTAATCTCATAAGAATTTGCCCCAAATTTCTTCATGACCTTACATGGTCCGATTTTCTTCACCTTCAATTTATTATATGTTCCTCTCGGGAACCTTTCCTTTCTCAAATGTGCCAGAATCAAATCACCAACCTCAATCTGAAGTTGTCTCCTATGTTGATCTGCTCTGCGCTTATATTCCTGGCTCGAATTCTGCAATCGCTCCTTCACTTGGTTGTGAAGTTCTTTCATCGCCTCTACGAAATCTTCTACGCTAGCGCTCCTAGTCACAATCTGTTCTGAATCTTTCAATTTAGAAATTTCTCTCGGCTGCATGCCATAGACAATTTGAAATGGACTATGCCCTGTGCTTCTGTTAACGGAGTCATTATAAGAAAACTCTGTCTGTGGTAATATGTTGTCCCATTGGCTGTGGTGTTCTGTCACTAGGCTCCCCAGCAAGTCTCCCAGACTTATGTTTACTATTTTCGTCTATCCATCCGTCTGAGGATGATAATATGAACTAAATGACAAGTTAGTTCCCATCTTCTTCCATAACATCCTCCAAACATGTTCTATGAACTTTGTATCTCAATCCAAAACTATGCTCGTTGGAAAGCCTTGAAGTCGAATGACTTCTTTGAAAAACAGATTCACAATGTGAGTTGCGTCACTGGTCTTCTGACATGGAATGAAGTGTGTCATCTTGGAAAATCTATCCACCACCACAAAGATTGAGTCAAATCCTCTTTTTGTTCTTGGAAACCACAATACGAAATCCATGTTGATTGCATCCCACGGCTTCTCAGGTATGGGCAATGGTTGATAAAAACTTGAATTCTGCCTCTTTCCCTTCGAATGATGGCAAATTTTGCATCTGTCCACGAAACTTTTGACATCTGCTTGCATTCCCGGCCAAAAATATGACTCATTCAACTTTGCGAACATCTTTTCATGACCAAAGTGCCTGGCCAATCCTGCACTGTGTTTCTCCTTCAACAAATTCTCTCTCATGGAGCATTTCAGAATACAAAGTTGATTACCTTTAAACAATAATCCTTCATGGATCATGTATTCTGCCCATTGGCTTCTATCTCTAAGAATTGGATTCTCAGCTGCTTAATACGCCTCTTTAAAATTTGGATTATCTCTATACATGTCCCTGAGATCATCAAAACCCAACGTTTTGACGCTGAACTCCTGCAATAACAAACACTTCCTTCTTAAAGCATCAACAACTTTGTTAGCAGTACCAGAAATATGTTTGATCACAAAAGAGAAATTTTTCATATATTCAACCCATTTAGCATGTCTTTGATTCAACTTCTCCTATTGAGTCACAAACTGCAATGCATGATTGTCACTGTATAAGACAAACTCCTTCGGAATCAAGTAATGCCTCCATTTTTTCAATGCCTGTATGATAGCATAGAACTCCTTATCATAAGTGGAGTATTTCACTTTCTCTTCATTCATATTCTCGCTAAAGTACACTATCGTCATGTCTTCCTGACTCAAGACTGCCCCTATTGCAAATCCACTTGCATCGCGTTTCACTTGAAATCTCTTCTGGAAATCCGGCAACACCAAAATTGGTTGTTCCGTGATCTCCCTCTTCAATAGATTAAAACTCTTTTCAGCTTCTTCTGTCCAGTGAAAATACTTATGTCTCTTCTTCACAGTGTCCATCATCAGTGCACTAATTCCACTGAAATTTCTAATGAATTTTCGGTAGAAACTAGCCAATCCGTGAAAACTTCTCACCTCAAAGATATTCTTTGGTGATGGCCAATTCTTAATCACTTCCACCTTATCTGGATCCATCGTCAATTTATCTACAGGAATAAAAAACCCCAGATAAATGAGCTTTGTCTTCATGAATGAGGACTTCTTCATATTTATCAACAACTTCTCCTGCTGTAGTCTCTACATTACTATAGCCAAATGTTTCAGATGTTCGACCATTGTTTTACTGAAAATCAGTATGTCATCCAAATACACAATGATAAATTTTCCGATGAACTCCCTTAGAACTTCTTTCATCAACCTCATGAAGGTACTCGGTGCATTTGTTAAGCCAGATAGCATAACAAGCCATTCATACAACCCTTCGGTGGTTTTGAAGGATGTCTTCCATTCGTCCCCTTCTCTCATGCGGATTTGATGATAACCACTTTTCAAATCAATCTTTGAAAATAATTTTGCTCCACTTATGCAATCCATCAGATCATCCATCCTTGGCAATGGAAATCTGTACCTGATGGTTATCTTGTTGATCTCCCTAGAGTGAGTAAACATCCTCCAGCCTCCATCTTTCTTCGGACGGAGTATTATTGGAACAACACACAGACTCAAGATTTCTTTGACCAAACCTTTGTCCAACAAATCTTGGACTTTTCTTTTGGCCTCTTCATTCTCTTGCACCATCAATCTATACGCGGCTTTGTTTGGTAAACTAGCTCCTGGTATGAGATTAATATGATGACTCACACTTCTGATCGGTGGCAAAGAACGAGGTAGTTCGTCCACTACTATGTCAGTGAACTCTTCCTGCAGCTCCTGAATCTCTTCTGGTAAATCATCTACTCTTGTGCTGGTCAAAAAAATCTTCGGTTTCCTGACCACAATGAATTGAGGTTCCTCTTTCTTCTTAACCTAAGTAAGAAGTTCCTTCCCACTCATGAGAAGTATAGTGTTGCTTACTTCAAGTTTCACCTCCTTATCTTTGATTGGAAGCAACATGTGAGTCCTCCCATTCTTCTCTAGGGTGTATGTGTTCATTCTCCCATCATGAATCACATTTTTGTCATATTACCATGGTCTACCCAGCAATAGATGACAAACATCCATAGGAATAACATCACAAAGTATCTTATAATTATATCCTCCTATATTAAATTCAACTAAACATTGTTTAGTGACCATTACCTGATGTCCTTTTTGTAGCCACGAAACTCTGTACGGGCTTGGATGATCAATCGTCTCCAGCTCCAGTTTTTCTACCATCTCCATAGAAACGAGGTTATCTTTGCTACCACTATCCACGATGACCTTGCATACCCTGTACTTGTTCTTTCAAGCAGTTCGTAAAAGTTTGTTTCTTTGGACTGAACTCTCCACCTCCTTCTCTGGTGTCAAAAGAGATTTTCGCATCATCAACGATCTTCCACCTTCAGCATCTTCTGCCTCAACATCCCGCCTTTGTGATTCAGTGATGTGAGTCTCTCCTCCTTCTTTATTTTTGTCAGGACACTCATAAGACTTGTGTCCATTCTTTCCACATGTGAAGCATGTTATCACTCCACCTCTTCCTCTTCCTCTACCTTTGGTACGAGGAAAAACATTATTATCAGCATAATCCCCTCTCTGTTCAGTATGCTTCCCTCGTTGTTCAGCATATTGCCCTCGCTGTGAGGTTCCACCTCTCTCAGTTCGAGTTTGAGGTTTCTTCTAGTCCTCTTTGGGCTTCTGGATTTTATCCTGGGCAACTGATTTGCCTCTGGGCTGACTTCTGCCTTGGCCTCTTTGACCCTGCTTTCGGCTCAGTTTCTCTTCAGCCTTTAGAGCCATCTGATAAGAATCTTCCACCATTCGGATGGTTACCATGCTCATCTCATCCTGGATGTCGTATCTCATGCCATTCATATATCTGGCAACCTTTTCATCATCGCTTTCTCAATGACCTGCCCTGATGTTCAGCTTGTAAAATTCTTCAATGTATTCTTTCACTGTCATCAACATCTGTCTCAAGTTTTGCATCGTCCTGAGCAGAGTGATTTGGTAATCTCTGGGGATGAATTTCGCCTTCATCTTTGCGATCATCCTGTCCCAGCTTTTGATCTTTTTCTTTCCTTTGCAGTGTATGTCAGCTTGTAGTTCATCCCACCACAATGCTACGTGTCCTTTTAATCTCATGACATCATGTTTGACCTTCTTGTCCTCTTCGACATATTCATAGTTAAAATATGTGTCCAGAGCTCTAATCTAGTCTAAAATCTCCTCTGCATCCAAGTTTCTCTCATAAACTGGAAGGTCCATTTTTTCTCTTGCACCCATTCTTGCAATAGCTTTAATCAAACGCTCGTTTGTGGCATCTTCGGCTGCAACTTCTTCCCTTTCATGTTCAGCCTCAATTTCACTTTCGGAATCACTAAGATCCCCAGCTCTGATTGTACGCCTCTGTGCTTTCTCCATGTCTTCGAGTTTGGCTCGTAGATCATGCATCTCTCTCTCCATGGATGGATCAGTCATATGCCTACCTCTTCTTCTTGGCATTTCCCTATCCTCTAGTGGATTGGGTGTTTTCCTGTCCCTTCTCCTTGGTGGCATAGTGAATTCTCCTTTTCCTCGCTACAGAAAGCAAAGAATCCTTTCTGCACTTTGATACCAAACCTGACACAACCTTCCCCAACCTGCAGGACGAAAGGTTATGTACACAGGATCGTTCTTCTCTCCTTGGCTCCTCTATTTCCCTTTCGGGAAATCTACACCCATAATCAACTCGTGAAATTCCCCCTTTTTCTTCGGGAGATCGAACTTCGCACTTTTTGCGATTTTGGTGGTCAAGCGTCTTGTCTCCTATCTCCGAAACCTGAAAATAGTCAACGCTGAACTTTCCTCTTCCCTGTTTCAGATTTCTCCTTATCGCGATTTCGGCGGTCGCGATGTCGAGTAACTTGTCTCCTCGACTCCCAAATCCTGATTTTCTGAAACTCCGATATGCTCGTAAGCTTTGACTTTTCAACAACCCCTCTTTCCATCGGGACTTCGGACTTCGTGATATCGTGAATCCTAATGTAAATAATTCGGGTCTTTACCCCACGAAACTCTGAAATGGTCAAAGGATATTGACTCCGTGTCGATAGTGCGCCACCTGTCACTCTGTCGATTCCTGTGGCCCACACGATCCTTTTGTCCCTTCAATACTTCGCGTTTCGTGATTTCGCGATTCCCGTTGCAAATATTTTGGGACTTCCACTCGCGAAAACCCGAAATAGAAGTTCACGGGTAAATCCAACGACTCCTATGGCTTGGATCTATGGTTCTCTTCCTCCTGAGCTTAGAACCCTTTTAGGAATACTCGCGCTAACTCCCCCTTCTCCTTCTTGAGATCTGACGGCTCACGGGACTTCGTGGATTCTTCACAAAGAACTTCGATCATTTGTATCTTTCCTTGTGAACTTGTCCTCTTGCCTTCCTTCGACTCATTCGAAGGTTCAAATCCTTCTGATATTTCCCACAAATTCAAGTCTTTCAGAAAATCCTTGCATGCACTGCTTGTGATAGACTTTCAAGGACTTCCAAGTGTTGAAATCCTTCGAATCTGTGCACACCTGCAGCAACAGTCCCTCAATACTTCACTCAGGTCCACAACTCTGAGACTTTACTCGGCCTGCACACTCCTTGCACGACTCCTGTGCCTAACTGCACTTCTGTGTGAATGAGAACAAAAGATACCCTATCTGAGCTCTCAGAGACAAACCTCTGAACCCTCTGTCAACGCACTCCTTGTGGACAATTCAACTGCACTCCTTGCAGGAACTCTTGCTCAGATAGAGAAACAATTAAAACTCATTTCCCTTACTCTCTCCCTCTCTCAAATTTCATACATTCAACAAGAAATCATTAATACATAGCATAAAAGAAAATGTACAACAAAAAGAGTAAAATAACCATGAGCATAACATTCAAAGATGCATACATAGAGAATATTTGAATACCATGAGTCTGAATCAAAACCTTCTTGTATTAATTCAGAACTTTTGTGCATGGAATTCGGCTATACAACTCTCTACTTTTCTTCTATGCTCACGCTCTCAATTTTCATAATCTTCATGCATATGCTCTCCACACACTAATGTTACAATACACAATGAGGGTGTCTATATCCTGTTTCCCTCGTGCGCTCTAAAATTGTATAATCTACACATTCAATTCTACCTACTTGCATTAACTACCATAAATGCCTTCTATCTATTAAGGACGAGAGTGGATCACTCAAGGTCCTTTTACATTTTACAAGTATGACTCCTCTTGATGGCTTCATTTAATATTTTAAGACATTTTCAAAATTTGCACTAGCGCTCGTCCAACTATCTTTTGCCTCCGCGCTTGCTTACTTGAGATTCTCCTTCATCAACATATTCTCCTATAAAACCCCTAATGAAGTCTAGACCACCATGGAAGAATTTTTTGTCAAACATGATGAGATGAGGAGACATATACTCAAAGTGGAATTTCTCAGTTTGGATCCAAAAACCTTCGACAATCTCTAAGAGTTTTTTACCAAATATAAGGACCTGTTATAAAAAATCAAGGCTTGCGGGGTTGGTAAATATAAGGAGGAGAAACACATGGTTCTTACCATTGTTTCAAAACTTGGTCTGTAATACTCAGTGTTTGTATCCACATTTCATTCAGTTAGGATCACCTTTAGAGCCACCTGGACCATGCCCTCTCTTGAGGTCTTTATTGAGTTTTTGACGCAAAAGAAGACCAAGCTCATCAACATGGGAAAAATCAAAGGATCAAATGTGCATGCACTTGCTGTGAAATATGGTAGGAGTCACAAAAATAATAAATCTAAAAACAAAGACAAAGGGAAGGAACATGCAAATCCAAAGAAGGAAGGGTGCTAAAAACCATTCAACGATTTCTTTGGATCCAAAGGTGGAAAGGGAAGAAAATGGGAGAAATGCACTTACTCCCAACGAGGATTCCATCCAGAATATGCATGCATGCAGAAGTAGTTATTTCAATTGGAAAAAATACTTCAGCAGAAAACCTCGGAGATCACATCCTCAAGGGTGCCAAAAATAAGAAGCCAAAAGATCAAAACCCTAAGAAAGGTAATTCTAGGAATGCATTGATTTACATTAACTTCTCTCCTGATGCTTGGATTGTAGATTTAGGTGCATCTCACCACATGTAATCCATAATGGAATTCTACTCTTCATTGGATGCATACAAAGGTCCTCCTATTCTGATGGGGGACAAATCTCCAATCAAATTCATCAGAAAAGGGAGAGTTGAACTCACAAATAGGAGCTTCGAGAATGTTCTACACATTCCCAAACTCATTGTCAATATTCTCTGTGTGTATCAAATGACAAACTATTGCACCGAAAAGAGAGTAATATTCACACTTGATGTAGTGGATATCTATGAAATGCAAACCAATTCCATAGTTCCTACTAGTGAGGTAAATCACCAATCTAGATTCTACACATTTTATGAATTTATCGAACCATATTATGCATTACTACTTACACACGGTAATGAAAGTAGTAGGATATGGCATGAAAGGTTTGGGCATTTAAATTTTAGATACATGTAACAACTTAGAAAGAAGGGAATGGTTGAAGGTCTACTTGACATCCACCTCTCCAAAGGAATTTTTGAGGGATGTGTCCTTGAGAAAAACCCTCAAGACAAATTTGACAAAGGAAAGACTTAGAAGGCCTTCTCTTCTTTGGATCTGATCCATAGTGATATCATTAGCCATTTTCTGCATCCATCAATCAATAAAGAAAGGTATGTGCTAATTTTTTTTGACGATTTTTCACATTACAGTTGGAATTTCTTTCTTAGACAAAAATCTGAGGTCTTGCAACATCTCAAAGATTTCAAAGTCGTTCTTGAGACATAATCAACAAGGAATATCAAAGTAATTAGAACAGACAATGGGGGGTATTATGTCAACCATGTGGTACAAAATAATTTTCTTGAGGCTGAGATTCAATTTCAGCACACAATTCCCTATACTCCACAACCAAACATTGTCGATGAGTAGAAGAATGGATCCCTGAAAGAGATGTCATCTTCCATGCTACATGAAAAGTCACTTCCAAAGAGGTTATGGGATGAAGCACTCAATTGTGATAACTGCATCCAAAATTAATCTCCCCATAGATATGTCAAGGATAAGACCCCCTTCGAGGCTTGGAACAACCTCAAACCAGAATTGACCCACTTTTGTATATTGGGTTCACATGCATGGGCCATGATTCCCTCTGAGAAGAGGAAGGCACTTCATCCACAAAGTACAGAGTGTATCTTTTTTGGATAGCTAAACAGTGTGAAGGGATACAACATCATTGATCCATCTAGGTACCAACTCATGATTGAGCGCAGTGTCCAATTCGAGGAAAGTATCTCGCATGCACCTCACGAGCCGCATGCAAACACTTTTGTTCTTCCACCTGTCAGAGATGATGAGCATGCACATGTTGAATCTTCTTCATATGAGATTTCTTATTCATATGATTCATATAGCGAGTCAGTAGATTCATATGCATAATCAATGCACATAGATGTATATGCAGAGCAAGAGTCAAGGCCTAAGTGGGCAAAGACTACTCTTCAGAATGCAGTAGATCTTGTTGGGGATCCAATTGATACCAGGAGGAATTGATATTGTTTTGAGGAGGCTCCTCTTTCAATCATTGCCACTAAATCGATGCCACCAAGGCATGTTTTCTTGGTTCAGTCTTCATAACCACAATCCTATGGCGGAGCTGCTAGTAATCCCTTTTGGGAATTTCCCATGCAGGAGGAGTACAAATCCATCCTCAAGAACCATACTTAGGATCTGGTTCCCCTTCCTTCAAGAAGGAAAATTTTCAAGTGTAGATGGGTTTATAAGACCCATAGCACAATAGATGGACATGATAGCGGATACAAAGCCAGGCTAGTCACCAAAGGATTTCAGCAGGTGCACGACATTGACTATGACGAGACATTCACTCTAGTAGTGAAGATGGATTCCATATGCTTGGAACCTTCCATTGCGACAACCAAGGGATGGTAAGTACATCCGATGGATGCGAAGAATACATTTCTTCACATTGATCTTTATGAGGAGATCTATATGGAGCAGCCTTAAGGCTTCATGCAAGATTCATCTTTGGTCTGCCAACCAAAGAAGTCCCTTTATGGCCTCAAGTAGGCCCCAAGGGCATGGTACGCCAAGATGGACTCCTACCTGTTGTCATAGAACTTTGTACAATGAAAGTTAGACTCGAATGCTTACATGCTTAGGAGGGTTGATTCACTTCTACTCCTAGTTATGTATGTTGATGATTTGTTGATCACCGATTGCTCAACTTCAGTTATTGTTGAAGTCAAGAGGATTTTTCACAATAGGTTATTAATGACGAACATGATTCCGCTACATTTATTCCTTGGTCTCGAGATCAATCAATATGGATCAGGAATCAAACTGTCTCAGGCCAAGTAAGAACGAGATCTCCTCGAGAGATTCCACATGATAGATTGCAAGTCTGTGCCCACTCCTTTCGTGTTAGGAGTCATACTTGAGGATGGTGGGGACACTACACTGGTGAAAAACACATTATACATACAACTAGTGGGGAGCTTGTTGTATCTCACACACTTGAAACCATACCTCTAATATGTAGTCGAAGTGGTCTCCGGGTTCATGCAAGATCCACATGAGCTACATTGGAATTTTTCAAAGAATATTCTTCGATAAGTAGAGGGAACCATGTCCTTTGGGATTCACTATGTAGTAGACTCTGCATTGGATCTCATTGGGTTCATTGACTCTAATTCGGTTTGCCACAACATTGATTGCAAGTCCACATCTGGTTACTCACTTAGTCTGGGTTCCAAGCCCATCTGTTGGTCGAGTAAGAAGCATGATGTTATTTCTCTATAGTCAACCAAGGAAGAGTACATAGGGGTAGTTAACATAACCATTTAGGCTATGTGGCTACAACATTTTCTCACTGAGTTGGGCATTCAGTTTCATCAGCCGATCGTCATCTAGTGTGACAACTAGAGCACTCTGAAGTTCTACAGAGATCCAAATTAGAGGCAGAAGATTATGCACATCGAGATCTACATGAACTACATCTAGGACTTATTACACTAGGGGATCATCGACCTGCAATTATTTCCTTCAGTAGAACATATTGTAGACATATTCACCAATACCTTCACTAAGCATAAGTTCCATTCTCTACGCAGTCGTCTTGGAGTGACAGACACATTTCCCTAACAATTGTCTGTTCTTTTTTTATACATTTTGCCTTTCGCGGGGGGTTCCCATGAGGTTTTCCCTCTTCCCTCATTTATTTTAGTGTGTCTTTTATTTTTGGGTACCTAATATGGCCTCGTTGTCGGAACCCATTTTTTTTATTTTCACCATAGCGATGTTTAGGGGGGGTGTTGGAGATACTTCACACACACCTAGGATTTATTTTTTCCAAGGTTTTCCCTATGTTTATTAATAATTATCTAGTATCCTACATTTTAGGGAGAATATTCATTTTCCTACATTCTAGGGGAATATTCTCTTCAATTCACACTTCAATTAGATCAGTTGAGTGGAGTCTTGATTCCACATTGCTTCCATCACCATGCAACATTGGGATAATCACCGATAATGCACATTGTCCTCGGGATTATCACCAGAGTGGTGCATTACTAATTCTTTTAGTCAATTAACTCAGGTATGAGAGGCTAGTTGACTTAGATTAGTTGGTAGTTAACTCCCGTAATTGTCATTGTGTGTCCAGATCACTCTAGACCACCAATATGGCACATTGGCTTCTCTTGCAGTGAACATTAGTTGAGTTATAAAGAGTATATCATGTGTAAATTATCATTCATTCATTCAGTTAATATAATTATTTGATTCTCTCTCTCTCTTGTTTCCATATTTTCTCATTTTTATGCAAATTGTGTATGCCCTTTACTAACTAGATCTTATATGTGTAGGTTAATTCACATTTATAGGTATGTTTTCCATGACATTAGTGTATCCATATATATTTTAAGATAGAAATCCCAATCCTTCAAGGGAATCCTATTACTTTTTTTTTTTTTTAACGAATTATAATTTGCCTCCAGAATTTCCTCCGATCTATTTTAAATAGGTGCAAAAGCTTCTCTTGCATTCTATTTATATAGATTTATTTTTTCTGTTTAATTAATGTTTTGTATCTATTTATCTTTTCAGATTTTAAATATGCATTGAAAGCATCCCTAATGCATTTTCTAGAAATTTTACATTGATTATCATACTAAGGGTTAGTTGTAATGGTTGTTTTTTTATGTAGCACCTCAATAGAGGATTTTTTAATGGAGGTAGAGAGGGTTTTTATAAAATTATGATAGTCATATTCAATATTATTCTAATACGATATGAGTTTTAAATAATTACTTAGGTATTTTAAGAAATGTCGAATTTCTATTTGTGAAAAAGTAAGTGCCTTTGGTTGTCAGAGTGCTCTTCAATGGAGATTTTGTGCATGGAAAAGTTAAGAGTTAGGGTTAGAGGTCTATTATCAAATTCAATTTTGTGGTCATCTAAAATATCAAACTAAATATTATTTGGTTGTATATGGGGATATTTGATATTATATAATCGATGACACTACTACCTAGCCCATGGATACAAGTGCAACATTGGGAGATGTTAAACACAATGGCTCACCACCATGGTTCATCACAGGGATATATTGGGAGATGCTCAACACAATGCAAAGTTGGGAAATGTTTGTGACATTGTGGCATTGGGAAATTTTTGTCACAATGAGACATAAGGAGATGGGAGACACATTGTGAAGTTGGGAAATTCTTGTCAAAATTAAACATTGAGATATGTACTACACATTCCAATGTCGGTAAGTGATTGTGACAATGCGAGGGTAGGGAATCTTCTTGACATTATGACATTGGGAATTTTTCGACCATGACAATGACCATGGTAGAGAAAATTGGTAGTTGATAATTACCTTGGTTGACCATGATTGATCACGACCATGGTTGACAAAGGTTGATCGCGACCATGGTTGACCAAGGTTGAATGATAATGGTTAACGATTACCTTAGTTGAACCACAAACATGGTTGACCATTACCATGACCATCATTGAAAATGGTTGACCATGACAGTGGCCAGGTTTCACCATGACTGATCTGAAATAGAACTTGATCTTTAACCATTAATTTCATGTGAATTTTTAACTGTTAACCACCTTTATAAATGAAAAATTAAAGAACATTCATCAAGCACTTTGAGAACATAAACATGTAAGCAAACTATCTATGCACAAGAATTGGTAATGGAGTTCACCAGACTTCCTGGCTACGTCTTCAGGCCACTTTCCAAATGGGAAGGCCAGTAGATTAAGTATTCAAATGCTTACAAAGTGATTTCTAATTTCTGCGTGTCATATACAGTAACAGATTTCAACAACAACTGCAAGATGAAATTATGAGACTTTTAATTATAAACATGGATACCTTTCTGTGTATCTGGAAGGTTCTATGAACAACTTTATGTCTGGATGCCTGAATGCAAAAAATGAAGCTGGATCTGGAATCCTTGCGAAAAAATGAGACTTTTGAGTATAAACTCGATATATTTTAGAAACTAGACTCTGAATGCCCTTCTTGGCATAATTCCCAAATCTGCCCCTGATTGTACAGTTCATACGACCACGGGATGCGTGCCAATTCTGTACCACCTCCAACTACATGCAAATACCACCTCGGTTTGCATGCAAATTCACTTTGGACACTGTGAAACATAACCTCGATCTCCATGCCTGTCTTTGCCTGCATCAAAACTCCTTTAAATAATAAAATCAAATTCAAAAAGGGGCATGGGCCATAGGCCAGGCACCCACCCAAATCCTGTACTTTTCGGCACTTTTTAAGTTTTGTGCGCCACCCATTGCCACATCTCATAGCGGTGGCGTGTTGGTAGCTATGGTTGTTATAGTGGTTGGGGGGGGGGGAAGTCATGTGGTCAAACCTGCGGGCTTCCCCTCCTTGGCGTGATTTGGCATATATTGGTTTTATCATATGGTATCTATGCGATGGTATACCATATGTTTATTTAACATATGGTTTATAACATGGTTTAAATACTATAGTTGGCGTGTGATTTGGGTTTTAATGTATTTGATATTTGGATATATAACATGGTATAGTTTAAACTTGTTTTTTGGGTGCACCATGTGATATGTTTTAAACATATGTTCTTTGGGTTTTAAACATATGGTTTTGATATACATTTAAATACCAAGGGGATGCCTTGGTGTTGTCAAGGTCAAGGATAGACCCTTGACCACCCCTTTTTTTTTCAAACCATTTCGAACCCATTTTTAACCCATTTCTAACCATATTCCACCAACTTTGACGAAACTTTAACTGTTGATATCTTTGTTATCTGGAGGTTGTTTTTTTCCTGAAACGAACGTCACCGAAAAGATGTTGACAAGATCTTCCACTTTGTAAGATTTACTTTGCATTTTGAATACTTTAACTCTATCGAATTTTGAGATGATCCACCTAGATCAAACCTTCCCATTGGAAAGCTTTTTGGCCACAAAAAGTATGAAATCATTCAGAAAATAAGTGAGGGTATAATTCCCTCACTCTCCTGGTCTCTATCCACCTTGATTTGCTTGGATGCATTCCTTTTAACCCCACATGAAGAAACTCCATGTCTCCTCTTCATGACGATTTGACCTTCTTATGTAGTATTACATCTTCCTGAAGGTCATTAAGATACTCAGGAGAAAAATCGTCCACAGAAGGTACTTGAACCTGTACATCTTGGTCTATAATCATAGGTGGCTCATACAATTTCAAGTTTTCCACATTAACAACTGAATACATTTGCATATAAGGAGGCAATTCTAACTGGAAAGCATTATTATCGACTTTGTCCAAAATTGTAAAGGGTCCATACCTGATAGGTTTCAACTTTCTACCTTCACCTTGAAGTCGATCTTTTCTTATATGAAGACATACTTGATCACCAATCTGAAAATGATGATCTATGCGATGCTTGTCATGCCTTTTTTTGTATTTGGCCTGACTTGATTCCAACTGTTCCTGTACTGCTTGATGAATTACCTGAATCTGCTGAATAAACCTTCGATCTTTATCTACATCAACTTATTCACATTCCACTGTATCTTTCCCAAAAATGAAGTCTAAAGGAGACTTTGGAAAGTACCCAAAACATGTCTCGAAAGGAGACTTTTGAGTAGAAGAGTGTATAGCTCTATTGTAGGCATGTTGTACATAATGCAATTGTTCATTCCAAAGCTTGGGATGCTTAGCACAATACCCTTGAAGAATATGTACCACCGTCCTGTTGACCACCTCAGTTTGACCATTGGTTTGTGGATGAAATGTTGTGCTTTTCTTCAACTTTGTGTCCATAAGTTCACATAATGATGACCAAAATTTCCCAAGAAATTGGGAATCTTGATCAGAAATAATAGAAGTAGGAATTCCGAAATGGACCCATACATTTTGAAAGAACAAATGAGCAGTCATCTCAGCTGTGATATGATTTTTAAAAGGCATGAGTATACATATTTTACTGAATCAATCCCCAACAACATACAGATAGTCATGTCCTTTTCTAGACATTGGTAAACCTCCTACGAAATCCATTGAAACACTTTCCCATGGACGAGAAGGAACTAAAAGTGGAGTGTACAAGCCTAACTTTATGTTACTTGGTTTTCTTGTTGCACACATGACACAAACTTTTA
Organism: Picea engelmannii; assembly: GCA_009831015.1. NCBI lineage: Eukaryota > Viridiplantae > Streptophyta > Pinopsida > Pinales > Pinaceae > Picea > Picea engelmannii. The sequence goes on from ML800821.1 coordinate 251,304, forward strand.
CATATTTGGACATTGTTTCATTCATTCGAGGCCAATAACAAAATTTTTGTAATTGTGCTAGGGTTTTACCTACTCCAAAATGCCCTGAAATGAGAGAAGTGTGAGCTTCTCTTATCACATGCGCTCTTTCACTTTGTGGAATACAGATTTTACCAAGATGATACAACAACTTGTCATCGATATGATAATTCAATTCTTCATTCTGATAACCATGCCTTAGTGATTCATAAACTTCTTTGAAATCTTCATCCTTAGTATATTGTTCAACATAGTTTGCATGAACTAAAGGACTTTGTTGAATAACAATAGAAGAATTTGTCGGAGCTCTAGATATCATATCTGCAACTTTGTTCTGAATTCCTTTCTTATACTTAATAACCAAATGAAATTGTTGTAAAAACCCCATCCATCTGAAATGCCTTGATTGTTGTAGCTTAGTTTGTGATTGTAAATATTGTAGTGGTTGATGATCAATATGTATTATTGTTTCTTTACCCATTAGGTAATCTTTCCACTTTTTAACACTTTGTACTAATGCATACAACTCTTTGTCATAGGTTGGATAGTTGATTATTGTTTTAGAGAAAGTTTCAGAATGATAGCATATTGGTTTTTTATGTTGCATTAAGACTGCCCCCATTGCATAACCACTAACATCTGTTTCTATCTCAAATGGTTGTTGTAGATCCGGTAGTGCAAGTACTGGAGCTGTGCTGATCTTTTCTTTTAGTGTGTCGAAGGCTTTTTGTGCCTTACCTTCCCACTGAAAGACCTTGTTCAAACCTGTCAAAGCATGTAAGGGAGAATCTATGAAGGAGAAGTTCGCAATGAACTTCCTCTAATATTGGGCTACTCCCAAAAAGCTTCTTACATCTGTTACATTATTTGGCTTAGGCCAATTTACAATGACCTCAAATTTAGAAGGATCAATCTTCAATTCACCTCCCCCTACAATGTAACCTAGATATACTAAATATGTCTTTCCAAATTCACATTTAAACATCTTTAAATACAATTTTTCCCTTACAAGTACATCCAATCCCTGTTTAACATGCTTGACATGCTCTTCCAAAGTCCGACTGAAAATCAAAATATCATCTAAGTAGACTATGGAAAAATCATCAATGAAGGGTCTAAACACATCATTCATCGCCCTCATAAATGTCGCGGGTGCATTATATAGCCCAAATGACATTACCACCCATTCATACAATCCTTGTTTGGTTTTAAAAGTTGTTTTCCAAATATCATTGTCATGAATATGGATTTGATGATAGCCACTTCTTAAGTCTAACTTAGTGAAAAATATTTCATTCTTTAATTGATCTAAAAGATCATCAATTCGAGGAAGAGGATACTTGTTCTTTATTTTGATTCTGTTCAAAGCCCTGTAATCAACACACATATGCCATGTGCCATCTTTCTTTGGTACCAAAACAATTGGTGAACCACATTGAGAAGAACTTGGTCAAATGACCCCTTTTTCAATTAATTCCCGAACTTGTTTCTTTATCTCTGCATTCTAAATAATAGAAGACATGTACATACCAACATTAGGAAGAGGTGCATCTTGCTGCAATTGTATTTCATGTTGAATTTCCCTTTTAGGAGGTAAACCTTTTGGTTTTTGAAACAAAATATCGTAATCAGATACCACCTTTATCAAGTCCTTTTTAAGTTTAGGTTCACAACCTTTAAAGGATTCAGTTTGTTCAACATCTTTTGCTTTGACTATCATAAGCACAAAGTTCTTACTTGCATTTATTAACCTCTTCATTTGATTTTTAGAAACTAAAGAAAGATTAGTTTTCATGCGATGTGCACGAACTATATATTCAACACCATCCTTAGTGAGATGATACCTGTTATCTTCCCTGTAAAAGATAGCCTTCCTATCATACATATATGGACTACCCAACACAATACCATAGATATCCAATGGAACTACATCTAGATCTACCTCATCCACAAATCCAGAAGTGATGGAAAACCTAAGTCTACACTATTTTGTAACTTGTAATCGTGCATTATCACATACCCATCCAAGTGGATATGGCTTAGGGTGTAACTTAGTTTCCAATTGTAATTTTTTAACAATTTCTTCTGAAATGAGGTTTTCTTGTGATCCACTATAAAAAAGAGTATCAATTTTTGTATTCTTAGAGATAACTCTAATATGAAATAACTCACTTCTCTTTCTTTCATCAACAACAGACTCATTTCTTGAAACATAACAAGAAGGAATATTACCTTGGATGATTGTAGCAATCACCTTAGTTTCATCCCCAGAGTCTAATCCCAAATGATGTTGGATTACTGCTACAGTAGTATTTTTGTCGTCTTTCTTTAGAAACTTTTCTAGCTTGAGCTCCGGATGAAGTTTCCAACATTTGGAAGCATCATGACCCTTCTTCTGACAATGAGTACATGTAGGCTTATCTCCTTCTTTCTTCAAAGTAGCTATGTGTTTACTTTTCCATTTACCTTTAAACTTATTTCCATCAGGTTTGAAAGATTTCTTGGAAAAATTCTCTTTGGTATTCTTTCCCTTTGTCTCTATGTGAGTTGCTTGAACACACACCTCATCAAGGTTAGTCGAATTAAACATCAATATTATATGACGTAAATAACTATGCAATCCTCCTATATACTTGAGAAGAGTTTCCTGGGTGTAGAGAGGTATACCAAGTACCAATGCTCTTTAATGAAATTCTTGTGTGTATTCTTCCACACTTTGTCCCTTACCTTGCCTCAAATTATTCCAATCTATCATAGCTTGCTGCATATAACCTAATGGATAAAATTGCTTTTTAAGTGTTGAAGTGAACTCATACCAAGAGGAAACGATTTTGCCTTTTGTGGCAAGATCCTCTTCAGATCTTCTCTCCCACCAAATGAGAGTAGTCCCTCCAAGTCAGAGAGAAGTCAACTGAATTTTAACAACATCTTTATAAAAATTTTGAATCCTACAATAAACTTCAATTTGATGGATCCAATTGTCCAATTTTTCAGTATTAAGTTCTCCATTATACACAGGTAAATCAAACTTAATATCAAACTTTAAATGAGGCATATTAAAATCAACTTTTGTTTTTTGTTTTTCGAATGGAGAAGGAGTAGAACCATCAAGAAGAGATGGAGAAGTTGGTGGGGTTTTAGGGATTTCCTCATTGCCTCCTTCTTTTTTACCTTCTGTATGAGATGGTCCACCTTGTTCACCTTTCTTTATATCTTGATAGAGCTCCTCTACCATCATTTGCATTCTCATGAAAGCTTTCAGAAATTCCCCTTCAAAAGGGATAGAAGAACCTGCTTCTTCTCCTTTTGGTGAAGACATCCTTCCTCTTCTTGATCCAATCTCTGGATCGAACTCTTCAAGTTCTCCTTCACCACGCTGAAGCTTTGATCTTGTTAACATAAACTCACAAAGCAATGGTTAACCTCGATTTGATACCAACTTGATCTGAAATTTAACTTGATCTTTAACCATTACTTGCATGTGAATTTTTAATTGTTAACCACCTTTATAAATGGAAAATTAAAGAACATTCATTAAGCACTTTGAGCACATAAACATGTAAGCAAACTATCTATGCACAAGAATCGGTAACGAAGTTCACCAAACTTCCTGGCTACATCTTTGGGCCACTTTCCAAATGGGAAAGCCTATAGATTAAGTATTCAAATGCTTACAAAGTGAATTCTGATTTTTGTCTGTCATATATAGTAACAGACTTCAACAACAACTGCAAGATGAAATTCTGAGACTTTTAAGTATAAACATGGATACCTTTCTGTGTATCTGGAAGGTTCTGTGAACACTTTTTTGTCTGGATGCCTGAATGCAAAAATCGAAGCTGGATCTGGAATCCTTGCGAAACATTGAGACTTTTGAGTATAAACTCGATATATTTTAGAAACTGGACTCTGAATGCCCTTCTTGGCACAATTCCCAAATCTTCCCCTGATTGTACAGTCCGTATGGCCTCGGGATGTGTGCCAATTTTGTACCACCTCAAAATATGTGCAAATACCACCTCGATCTACGTGAAAATTCACTTATGTCACTGTGCAGCATCACCTCGATTTATGTTCCTGTCTCTGCCTGCATCAAAACTGCATCTTGGGATCCATGCACATGCCTCCTTTGAATAATAAAATCAAATTCAAAAAAGGGCGTGGGCCATAGGCCACTCGCCCACCCAAATCTCGTACTTTTCAGCACTTTTTAAGTTTTGCGCACTACCCATTGCCACGTCTCATAGCGGTGGTGTGTTGGTAGTTGTGGTTGTTATAATGGGTTGTGGGGCGGAAGTCCTGGGGTCAAACCCACGGGCTTCCCCTCCTTGGCGTGATTTGGTATATATTGGTTTTATCATATGGTATGTATGCGGTGGTATACCATATCTTTATTTAAGATATGGTTTATAACATGGTTTAAATACTATAGTTGGCACGCGATTTGGGTTTTAATATACTTAATATTTGGATATATAACATGGTATAGTTTAAACATGTTTTTCGGGCGCACCATCTGATATGTTTTAAACATATGTGCTTTGGGTTTTAAACATATGGTTTTGATATACATTTAAATACCAAGGGGATGCCTTGGTGTTGGCAAGGTCAAGGGCTAGACCCTTGACCACCCCTTTTTTTTTCAAACCATTTCCAACCCATTTTTAACCCATTTCTAACCATATTCCACCAACTTTGACGAAACTTCAATTGCTGATATCTTTGAGATATTCCACTTTGTAAGCTTTACTTTTCATTTTGAATACTTTAACTCTATCGAATTTTGAGATGATCCACCTATATTAATGACAATGACAATGGTTGACCAAATTACTAGTTGATAATATATGATGGTTTTCTATGACCATATATCGACATTTTTCGACCATGTTGAGCTTCCTATGGTTCAACATGGTGATTATGTAAAACCATGGTTCGTCATAGTTAAAATTTCTAGCCTATGAAAGGACCGAAAAGAAATGATTATAATACTCATTTCTGCTATCCATAATATTCTAAGTAAATCCATGGAAGGGTTAATGATATACCATGTTATTGTTTAATACACTGTGCATTACTTTTGTTTGTGATATTATATTTGATAAATTCTTTGGATATTTTTTAAATTATGGGTCCCTTCTATTATTGCGAGGGAACCCATTAGGCATTCATGGATATTCCTCCACGGTTTATGATTCATTGAATTCTACAATATTTGAACCCAATGAGAGGTTAGCACATGTAATTAGTCTTATTTAATTTATATGATCGTGAAACCTTTAAATTATCATTTGCATGGTAAATACTACAATGATATCAATCTAAATAACATGTTCCCTTGTAGGAATCAAATTACATGATTCAGACCATACAAACAAAGATAATTTTTTGGGAAAGATAACTAAGTCTAGTTATGAAATAAATATTTTCCTTCATTATTTACCTATAATATTACACCATACTCACCTACTTTGTTTTTCTACAGGTTGAAGATCATCAATATGCGAACATAGTTGATATCATCAAGGTATTCAAGTTCCAACATTATTATTTACCTCTGAAGTTCTTTTCATAGAATCCTGTAAATTGCTTCTAATCTTCTCCTCAAACAATATTTTTCTTTGTTAAATAGGAACATGATTTCTCCTCTAATCATGTAACTTAAAGAATGTTCTATACTTATATATATAGATATTCTATTTTCTTTCTATCTAAATTCTTATAATTTTAGTTCAAGGAAACAACAGTGTTACTCTTCAATGATTTATATATGTTTGAGTGTTCATTATAACACAATTGTGTAATAAACAAGAACTATATTGGATTATCACCAATAATGTTAAACAGTCTACTATTATGTGGCAATGGTTCTTACAATATTTTCTACTTGGAATTTAGATATTCAATAAATCATGAAGTTTATACACAATATAACAATACCCACTTTAATTCCATAAAAATCAAACTTGCACATTAAACAATCTTGTGAATTTAATACATATTCATAAGAAAACATGTGTATATAAACACAAAAACTAATAATTTAGAATATACATATCTCTACTAACATGATGAAAACAAATTGAACAACCATGTTCCACCCAACCATAGATGTAGAACAACCAAGTTACTTGTTTTGATCACCCCCAATCCTAACTTTGACTCCATGATGATGAACTGAGCTCCACTCCTTTGTACAATTCAAAATATTTTCCTAACACTCATGTTCTCACCCAAAAAATACCTCTTTCCCTTCCAGCATATAGATAAATTTCCCACCTCCCACATATGTTGTATTTATATCCATTTATTGCATAGGTATTTTCATTGAAATCCTTTCCCTCCTAGAAAATTCGTAGCTTTAGAAACACATGAATTTCAGGGGCTTCCAATGACATAAATTCACTTATGACACTTGTCTAAACATACTCTGAATATTATTTCTGTTACCATGAATGCACATTCCTGCTCACCCCATTGCCACTTTATCATCCACCAACTTTGTTCACTCACCCTTAAGAGATTTGTTTAAGATCAATTTCTTCAATATGAAAATATCATAAGACCTTTTTTATAAAACAATTTATAACACTTATCAATACATATTGTATACTTCCTTTTTTTAAACATGCACTTAACTAAATTAAATAGTAAATTAATTAGACTTTCTATAGTTGTTTCACACTTGTTCCCTCATGCATTATAATTTTTTTTCTTTATATATATATATATACACACACACACACACACACACACACACACACACATCTGTGTGTGTGTCTAGGAATATGTGGGAGCTCAAAAGTGTGAGGTATAAATTAAAAAAAAATGTATTTCCCATCTCGAGACCAAACTGGAGGAGAATAATAAAAAAACACGATAAGGACATATGCACAATTCTCAAAGATGTGAACAAGAAGGCCATAGAAATTCAGTCCCCCCACTAGGAAAGTCAAGAAATTCACCATAATTGGATGCAAAACCAAGAAAATAGGAAGTCCCCTACTTCTTCTGAAGGTTCCATAGCACAAGAAGTGGATAAAATACTGTGACATTATTTAATTAATGTCTTTCCAATTGTGTTAGTTTATCTTACCGAAGTGTCATACTAATTATTGCATTTGAAATCATTGTTCATAGGTATTGGCTATGGATTCTATGCCAGGGTGTTCATCCTTCAAGAGGTATTTTGGTTTCTATACTAGACCCTAGCTATGGGTAAGGGATTTGATACCACTTTCTTTGGTTGAAGTAATTGGGTGGTTACTTACTATGGTTCTATCGACCATATTCTTGGTCTGTTAAACAAGGAAGAAGTGTATTGTGTTCTTTTGTTCTTTATTCCCCTTACAATTGACCTAAGGAGGTTGAATGTGTATGAAGTTTTTTTTGATTTGTTTGAAAATTTAACTATGATTTGGTTGTTTACAAACGTAGATGCATACATCTGTCTCAAATGGATTTTACTCGCATTGATATTGCTCTTATGTTTTTAAGATTTTCATATTAACAACATAATATAAGAGAAATTACGAAGTATTACTTCAAGGAAAAATAATTTGTATCACGATAATTAAAATTTTCTAGCATATTATACCCTCATTATATATTCTAAGGAACCAATTATACTTCCTCTACATCATTAGGAAGTTCCAAAAAATGAATATATGAAGCATATTAGAGGGTTTATCATACGAAGTTTCTTCAAGTAATAGCTTATGTCTACATAATTTAAACTCAATATCCATTATATCCAAATCCTACTATTATAAACTTTAATTATACTAGGTACCTTAATTAGAAGATTTTGTAATCAGTCAATAGTTCAATACTATCACAGCCAGGTTGATAATCATTAACATCATTCTTTGATAACTTATCCATAACTAAATTATGTGAAACTACTTTGACATTCTAACATTATGAGTAAGAATAAAGACAATTAATGTTAACTCAATACAAGGTATACCTTTCTCCAAGATAGAAAAAAAATCATAACTATCCTACAAAAAAAATCCTAACCTTAAAATATCTAACCATTAAATATCTACTAACAATTTCATTTGTCTCCAATAAAAATCATTATGATTGAACTATATAAAAATATTTTCTTTAAATCCATTCTTAACAAATTATCTTAAGAGAATTTAATTTATTTATTATTATTAAAATATCACTCTAGGCATCATAGAACTCATGGTTCTTGGTCCTAAAGTCCAAGGATTTCTAGTTCCTAAGGAAACCATACTCCATTGAATAACTTGTAAGAAGATATCAATTCTTTTACTAATAATTTAAACACATATGACCCAATAATTAGATTAAGTGTAGAGATGTTTGGAGATTTTCTAAAGGTATTAAAATCAAGGGGATGTCCAATTAACATTTTTTAATTCTATAGTTGTACAATGAATTTCTTCTAATGTGAAAGGATAAAGATTTACATTTAACTATCCATTTAAACATATGCGTAATTTGTCACCAATCTCGTTGAAAGATTAAGGCTCATCCATCTAAAGTTGCCATGGTATTTAAACATGATAGTTGAATTGTACACTTAAATATAAATTTTTCTAATGACCCCAATAGTTACGACTACATGCGACGCAAAGCAAGTGCATTTTTTTTTTTAAGCAGGACGACAATCAACGACAACAATTAAACAACACAAAATGATGAAGAACACAATGCACACAAATCAGGCAACAGACAACAACAACTCAACATACTAACACAACATGCAACTAGACTAAACATGCGATAAACAAAAGGCAAACAAATGGCTACCCGCCCGACACCTGGAAGTCAAATCCTACAAGATGAAGGACAACATAAACAATCCTGAAACAATGGCTTAACGATCAATAATTAAAAAACCTCTATGGTGTGCAAAACCCAACACATTGAGGCGTTATAGAACCTGGTATGAACATCGATTACATCGAACAACGCCCACATCGGGAATCACAAGACTTTGTCCAGGTTATCATTCACTTCTATCCATCATGGCGCACAATGATTCCCTCATTAGGAATCATGTTGTCACAAGGCGATAGGCGCAACAATAACTCTAGCGCAACACAACCTATCTAGACCAATAATGCAATAAATTCAATGCGCTAGGATACCAAATTAACTGACAATAAGACTATACCCACACACCCAAGCAATAAGACGCAAGATGACATCACTCAAATTAATTTTGCGCAAACTATTAAACAACTTCACCAACAAACCATAAACCATCATCGTTTAAGAATGATGTTTAAGTGCGGAGGAGTGAACTATTATAAATGTTATCTCTGTCCCGAAATAATGTTTCGGTCCATTAATATTCGTTGTCATATACAAAATATAATTGCTATCTAAATTAATGCTCTATATAATCGTTCTCTATACAAAAAGAGCTAATAATGATATTAACAATAATGATATATAATAAAGATATTGTCGTCTAAATATAGTGCTATCCCTTAATGATATATAATGACGATATATGATAATGATATATATTATACCATCGTTGTCATATAATACAATAATAATATTGTAATGATATAATGATATATAACACAGTTATATCGTTGTAATGATACATACATCAGTAATAATACGACGATAATAACACAATAATAATAATACAGTCATATAGTTGTAATGATATATATAATATCGTTGGCATACATGACAGTGACCCATTAATGTGTTGTTGTCTACACATTAACACATGATATCGTTTCTATAACACATGAGCACATTAACACATGATATCTACCTATTAACATACATTAATTTGATTCCCTTAACACATTAACACTTTAACACAAGATCTTTATACGTTAACACACATTAATTCGATGTTGTCATAATGCTACCATAATGCTACCATAACACATCACTATAAATGGCTATGTAACAATGCTACCATGTAATGCTATATAAAATAGTGTTGTATAAAATCGTTGACTATACAAATAGTAATGTTGTATAAAAGAATGAAATCGTTGTCCAAATTTAATGTTGTATAAAAATAATGAAATGGTTGTCCAAAGTTTAATGCTAGCATAATGATGTATACAATCGAAGACTATAAAAATAGTAATGTTGTATAAAAAGAATGAAATTATTGTCCAAAGTTTAATGCTACCATAATGTTGTCAGTGTTTACTGTCAAATTGTGATATCGTCACCCATTCATACCGCTTGTCTGGAATAAATACACTATATGATTGTCCTTCATAAAATGAAAATTGTTGTTGTTAACACATTAACAGGTTATTATCACACATTCTTATTTACTGACAATGATAATGTTGCCTATTAATTATTAACGCATATTATTAATAACACACATTATTGACGGTCAATGATATCACTGCCTCTGAATTATTAACACGGATTATTTACTGTCACATGATTGATATACATCACTATCAACACCCACTACTACATATTGTAAAAATTCCGACGTTTTATTTGCGGCGTTATGGACAAAATTGTCCATATTGTCGCAAAATAGAGGAAATTTATAAAAAAAAAAATTCATGTTGCCCGATAACGTCGCTCTTGCGACGTTAACGTCGGTCTTGCCACGTTAACGTCGCTATTGCCACGTTTTCCACTGGAACGTCGCTCTTGCCACGTTTTCCACTGGAACGTCGCTCTTGCGACGTTAACGTCGCTCTTGCCACGTTTGTGAAGATGTATGTCGCAATTGCGACGTTAATGTCGCTCTTGCCACGTTTTCCACTGGAACGTCGCTCTTGCCACGTTTTCCACTAGAACGTCGCTCTTGCCACGTTTGTGAAGATGTATGTTGCAATTGCGACGTTAATGTCGCTCTTGCCACGTTTTCCACTAGAACGTCGCTCTTGCCACGTTTGTGAAGATGTATGTCGCAATTGCCATGTTAACGTCGGTCTTTCCACGTTAACGTCGCTCTTGCTACGTTTGTGAAAATGTATGTCGCAATTGCGACGTTTGCGAAACTAGGTTTTCCATTTTGAATCACACCTCTCCAATTGAGAGGTTTTGGTCCCCAAAAACTTATTGACAAGGAAGATGAGGGAACAATCTAGTTTTTGTCCCT
>ML800821.1:262510-318941 GCA_009831015.1 Picea engelmannii
GTTTGAAACGTCGGTCTTGCCACGTTTGAAACGTCGGTCTTGCCACGTTTGCAACGTCTCTCTTGCCACGTTTGAAACGTCTCTCTTGCGACGTTTGAAACGTCGGTCTTGCCACGTTTGAAACGTCTCTCTTGCGACGTTTAGAACGTCGGTCTTGCCACGTTTGCAACGTCTCTCTTGCCACATTTGAAACGTCGCAAGAGAGACGAAAATTAGGCCGTCGGAAAAACGACGTCATGTGAAACGACGTTTGAGGGGGTCCGAGGTTTGTCGGTCTTTCGACAATAGAAAGTGGCAATTGCGTCGAACACGCCGTCGGAATTTGACCCAAATGTAGTAGTGACCTATACACAACCACATCTATACCATTCCTTGTCGGCATCTATACAATTTTTTGTCAACGAGGATATAATTTCACTGTCAACAACTATACAATTCGATGTTTTACACAGTCTATTTAATATATAGCATATTAAAATGTTGGCATTAAATTCGCTAGTTTTAAAATGATTAAAACACATATTGATTTGCATTATTTAAAAAACACATAATTAAAAGTATTAAAATGGATTAAGACGCATATAAAAAAGGATTTAAAAGGATTCGAAAGGATTAAACGTGTCTTTAAAAGGATTAAATCACATATTAATTTCGTTATTTACTATTCATCTTACACAACATAGTAAAACGTTGTCATTGAATTCGCCAATTTTAAAATGATTAACAAAAGAATTTAGTAGGAAATTAAAACATATATCGCTACCATAATAATGCTGACTTAAAATTGTCAAGGAAAAATCACCCAGAATTAAAATCGCAGTAATAAAGATTCAATTTGCATTAAATCAAAGGGTAAATTCATTGCAAAATCAATGTATGATTCACTTTCATTCATGAGTTTAATATCACAGTCAAAAAAGGGTAAATCATTGGAAAATCAAGGTATTATTCACTGAGGTTTATCATAAGAAGTCACAAGAATAAAGAACAGAGATAATCAACAAAAATACTGAGATATTGAGTGCAAGAAGGTGCAAGGACCAATCATTCGGCAACGAAAAAATCAAAACACAAGGATACTCAATCAAAAAAAGGGCGCAAGGACAATCCTTCAGCCATGCATCAATCGAACATAGAGATAAGTGAGGGGTAGACAGCTGGGCAAAAATTATCCTTCGCTCAACATCCATGCACAAAAAAGAAGGACATTAGAATCTATAGGTCTTTAGACACTAAAGTGACGACCGTCGATTTGACTCCTAACCGACTGTTCAGGAATGGACTGATGACCTCAGGATAAGGGCTGAATATAAATCACAATCTCTCATAATAGTCAATAAAACAAACAAAGAAGAGTCATAGCAATCAGGGTTGTGTTCGCCAGGGGAAATCGGTTCAGAATACCACAAGCAAGGCTGGGATGACTTTAAGTTCATTGATTATAAAATGCTGAGTAAAACATCATCTTTACACAAAAGAAGTAGAGTAATGAAATCACACAAACAATATTAATCTACCATTAAAAAATAAATGCATGTTTACTGTAGACAAATGTGACATCTCTGAGTCGTTGTCTCGCACACACTTTGTCAAGCTCCCGCCTACTAACTGATGTGACCTCACTTGTACCTCCTAGCCAATGCTAGGGGTAATATTATTCCCCCTGAGAACCCTGAGCCGCAAAGGGGCCACACACACAATACCATAGAAACACTAGCACCCATATCGCCTTGCAAGGTCAAGCTACCACTCATTACCCGAGCTAGGTATCGCAACTCCCACAAGATAAGTTCAGTCAAGACAAAAATTTTGCAGCGTATCATTACGCATAAAGATGAGATCCATCCTCCTCCTCCTCCATCCTCTTTATATAGTTTTTAAGTGTTTTGTTTCCCAAATTCCCATTTAGTTTATTTTTCATTAATTAAATCAGAAAAACCTCCCCCGTACACATGTCACCCATCCCCCTAGTTGCACCAAAAAATTAATTTCATTAATTATTTAATTATTCCTATTTCCCTCACCCACCTAAAAGCCTTCCTAAAAATGCTCCTTGGTGTCCCAATATTATCTTACAAATATTAAATGACTTAGGCCTTACTAAATTATTAGTTGAGTTCAAAAAAATAGCAAGTTCCCAAGGCAAGATTCCTTACTAAGTTAGACATTCAACTTATTCTTTATGTTTCCCGTTTTTCCCTTAGCTTCCTATTTCTTTTAAATTTCCCTCTTTTCCCTTTTTAGATCAAACTCAATCTAGCAAGTGTAGAAAAACAACCTTTTACCCATTTTTATTTTTTCATTAAAAATTTAATTAGCATATGTAGATAAAACAATCAATTCTCTTTTAAAATTTTAATCCCCCAATATAATTTGATTTTAATAAATTAATCAAATTTCTCACCCCCTTCTCATTACATGTTTAATTATGATTATTATTTTTGACTACATGTGTTACTTAGACCTAGATTTTAATTTTACTAGGTTGGGTGACATTTTTATTAGGGAAAATTTGTTTTTAAATCTTATCACATCATTCATTTTAAGGTCGTCTAGGTTTATTCCCTTACCTGTTGAAATCACAACGTTCCATTCAGGACGCACTAGGTGCTCCAAGGGTTCCACTCTCCTTTTTTTGTTTTCCTTGCGCGACATACCCTTTAGGACGCACTGCGTGCTCCAAGGGTGCCACTTGCGTCTTTCCATTTTCCTTGCGTGACGTGCCCTTCAGGACTCACTACGTGCTCCAAGGGTGCCAATCGCCTCTTGACTAACTTAGTAGACATAAAAAACCCCTAGAGTCAATACTCCACCAGGTGATCTTGTGGGAGACTAAGGGACTATAAGGAATAAGCCCCTTTCTTATTGCACACCCCTTAGAATCATCATGAGTGACTCTCGTAGTCTTCCCTCACGACATTGTGGCTCTTCTCAAACTACATAATTGCTAACCTACAATTCGAGCCACGTCGGGAGTTCTAGTAGGTTGTGGCAGGGCTGTTGTCCACACCTCTCCCTCAAGTCTTTGGTTGTCCTGTGTGACCCCTCTACTCTACATATGAGTCTGGTCGGCAAGCAATCCTCAGCCTGCATCCATCAAGGAATTATGTCAACAATAATAATCAATCATCATAACATCTAATAATATGTATATGTGAGACATCAATAACATTCAAACCCAACAGTCCTCTCCTTGACTCAATCCAGAGTCTAAGGGGTTTCATTGATGCCTCTACATCCTTAATGTCCAAATTCCTGCACACTCAAGATAACCCAGTCAATAACACATGTCTATGTGAATACAACAAAATAACATATCGTCAATCCATAATGTCTCATAATTGTAATCAAAATGACCGATAGTATAATAATCTAGATCACTTGCAAGAAAGTGTCCTCAAGGATAATTTTTCTCACTGCGCAGAAGAGCAGGATGTTACATATACCCCCTCTTGGTTTAAACTTCATCCCGAAGTTTCATAGTATATAAATGTTGAAATAAAGTGTATCACAATATCATAATTCTATCTATCAAACAAAAATGGAAACTATTGGCGCATATCATATGTGTCCTCCTAGGTTGTCGAGTGTGGACTATAGTTGTCCCACTGGACCTTGACCTGATCTACTATTCGACACTGTAGCTTTCGAATGCGATGGTCTAGAATACAGATCATCTCTTCCATTAGAACACCCTCATATGATACCTACAAAGTACTCAAGTCAAACATGTGTAGGATCACTAACATAGTGTCTCAAACAGAGACGTGAAAAACATTGTGCATACATCTCAAGGATCAAGAAAGGCTAGTTAATAGGCCACGATCCTCTCCTTTCCACAATATCACAGGATCCCATGACCCTAGGAGATAGTTTAGCACCCATTCCAAACTTGATCGAACTCTTATGCAGTTTCTCCCACAAGAATAATTGATCGTGAACATCATAACTGTGGTCGACATGATGTGCATCGGCATAACTCTTCTACTGATCCTGGGCTTCTGCGATCCTTTGTTTGATTGTTTTCTTTTGATCTTCCATTTCTTGGATCACTTCTGGTCCCACCAGGAACCTATCCTCAAGTTGATCCCAATTCAAAGGTGTCTGACATGGTCACCCGTAAAGAAACTCGAAAGGCGCCATCATAATGGTGATTTTATAACTGTTGTTATATGAAAATTATACCAGTGGCAAGAGTTCTTCCTAACTATTATGTTGGTCCAACACATACATGCACAACATTTCCTCCAAAATTTGGTTTGTTCGTTCGGTATGTCCATCTATATCCAGGTGATATGTGATACTAAAGTTAAGTTGGGTTCCGAAGGCCTCTTGGAAACTAGTAAAAAAGCGCCTGGTAAACACCGATCCTCGATCTGATATAATCCTCTTAGACATGCCATGGGGCCTAACAATCTCACTGATGAAAAATCTAGTGACATCAGGTGCCTGATACGTCATACGCATAGGAGTAAAATGAGCCTCTTCATCAGAGTGTCGACCACCACCAAAAATCAAGTCATGTCTCCTTACTGTCAGTGGAATTCCAACAATAAAATCCATCGAAATTCCCTCCCATTTTGATTCAGGAATAGTCTGGTTGTAGTAATCATGTTGGATGTCTATGTTTAACCTTCACTTGTTGAAATTCTAGACATCTTGCCATGTAGTTGACTATGTCTTCTTTCATTTCTTTCTAGAAGAATAAAGGGTTTAAGGTCTGCGCTCATCTTCGTGACTCCAGGATGAGCCATGTATACTTCTCTATGAGCCTCGTTTAGGATCAAACTCCTCAACTCATCATTCAGTGGTATGTAAATTCAATTTTTAAATCTCAGTAATCCATCGTCGTCCAATGTAAATAATTCAAGTCTTGGTACCATCATGGTGTTTTGTCCAATAAAATCCTTGACCTCTTTGTACCAGTCATCGTCGCGCTGTAAGGATAGAATTTTTTCACGTAGATTCGTCTAAAGAGGAAACACCGAAAAGATGTGTGGTCTTCGACTCAACGCATCCAACACTCGGTTCACCATCCCTTTTGTGTACGTAATCTCAAAATCATACTCACTAATAAATTTTGACCAACGTCGTTGTCATGCATTCAATTCGCTTTGCGTAAATATGTGTTGCAGTCCACAATGGTCCGTTTTTAGTTCAAATTTTCATCCAATAAGGTGGTTTCTCCAAAATATCATGGAATATTGAATGAACATCAACTCCAAATCATGTGTTACATAGGTCTCCTTATGCCTTTTCAACTTTCTTGATATGTAAGCGATCACTCGACCGTCTTGCATCAAGACTCTGCCTAAACCTTCCTTGGATGCATCAGTGCATACCAAGAATTTTGTGTCCATGTCAGGGACCTTTAGTATCAGTGTTGTTGTCAACAAATCCTTCAGCCTCTGAAATGCTTTCACGCATTTCTCAGTCCAAACAACTTCTTGTTCTTCTTCTGCAATTTTGTAATCAAAATTTCCATTGTTGAGAAACCCTTGACTAACCATCGATAATATCCTACTAAACACCTGAAGCTACGTAGTTCCTAGACATTCGTCGGTGTAGACCATTCCATAATATCCTCGACCTTTGCTGGATCCACAAAGATACCTTCGCCGATGATGACATGTCGTAATTAGTGAATATTTGATTGATAAAACGAACATTTAGAAAAATTCCCACACAATTTGTTCTCTTGCAGACATTATAATAGCAAGCGTAAGTTCTCTTCATGCTCTTCCAATGTCTGAGAGTAAATCAAAATAGCATCGATGAATACTTGGATGAACTTGTCCAAGTATTTGCGGAACACCCCATTCATCAAACTCATATATACCCCAGAGGCATTTGTCAATACAAAGGTAAAACAATAACTTGTAATGTCCCAACCTCATCTTAAAGGCGGTCTTAGGGATGTCATCCTCCTTTATCCATAACTGGTGACACCTTGATCAAAATTCGATCTTTGAAAACACCATCGCGCCTTTCATATGATCAAACAGATCATCAATCCTTGGCAATGGGTACTGATTCTTGATCGTTTCTTTGTTCAAATGACAATAGTCAATGCAGAGTCTCCACAACCCATTCTTCTTCTGTATCAATATAACCGACACACCCCATGGTGACACACTTGGACGTATAAGTCCAAGGTCCAACAACTCCTTCAGTTTCATTCTCAGCTCTTGTAACTCTAGGGTCAACATACAATAAGGCGTTCTTGCTATCTGTTCATCCCCTGGTTTTAGGTCTATGATAAATTTCAATTCCCTCTCCAAAGGAATCCGAAGTAACTTTTCTAGGAAGGCGTCTGCAAAATCACTTACCGCCAGAAGGTGTTCTAGACCTTTTGTTAATCCCTTCTCATTTATTGCAATGATCTCATAAATCTTACATCACTTGTGCATGCTCTTCCGTAGCTTCAAGGAAGAGACAAACCTCAAGAAACTCCCTGGTTCCAACCTACAATCACGTGTCTTTATCCCTCATCATCGACCAAGCTCAATCGTTTCGTATTACAGTTGAGTATCGCCTCATTCGATACCAACTAGTCCATACCTATCACGACCTCATAAGATACTAAGATCATGACGTACAGGTGGGCCCTAGTGAAAAACTCTCCCAAGTTAAGGCTACATCCCATAAAATTCCCACCAACATTTTGTTTGGCTCTTGAAGCCATTTATACAAAGATAAACTCATCATGTTTGACTTCATTTACCTTAATTCTCTTTAGCACTGCCCCAAGAATGAAACTCTCTATAGCACCGATATCTTATCAAAATACTAAGGGTCTAGTCAGTTATGGTACCTGAGTCCTACAAGATGAAGGACAACATAAAAAATCCCGACATAGTGACTTGACGAATAGTAACTAGAAAACCTCTATGATGCACAAAACCCAATGCATTGAGGTGTTATAGAACCTAGTACCAACATCAATTACAATGAAGAACACCCACATCGGGAAGCGCAAGACTCCAACCAAGTTATCATCCATGTCTATCCATCAGGGCACACAATGATCCCCTCATCAGGAATCATGTCGTCACAAGGCAATAGGCGTGGCAGTAACCATAGCGCAAGACAACCTATCTAGACCAATAACCCAAGAAATCTAATGTGCTAGGATACCAAATTAACTGACAAGAAGACTATACCAACGCACCCAAGCAACAAGCCGACAAGACGCAATATGGCATCACTCAAATTAATTTTTCGCAAACTATTAAACAACTTCTCCAACAAACCATAAACCATTATCGGTTAAGCATGATGTCTAAGTGCGGAGGAGTGAACTATTATAAATGTTATCGCTATCCCAAAATAATTTTTTGGTCCATTAATATTCATTTTCATATACAAAATATAATTGCTATCTAAATTAATGCTCTATATAATCGTTGTCTATACAAAAAAGAGCTAATAACGATATTAACACTAATGATATATAATAAAGATATTGTCGTGTAAATATAGTGCTATCCCTTAATGATATATAATTATGATATATGATAATGACATATATTATACCATCGTTGTCATATAATACAATAATAATATTGTAATGATATAATGATATATAACATAGTTATATCACTATAATGATACATACAACAGTAATAATACAACGATAATAACACAATAATAATAATACAGTCATATCGTTGTAATGATATATATATATAATAATGTTGTCATACATGAAAGTGACCCATTAATGCATTGTTGTCTACACATTAACACATGATATCGCTTCTATAACACATGATCACATTAACACATGATATCTACCTATTAACACACATTAATTCGCTACTATTAACATATTAACAGTTTAACACAAGATCTCTATACATTAACACACATTAATTAGTTGTTGTCATAATGCTACCATAATGCTACCATAACACATCCCTGTAAATGGCTATGTAACAATGCTACCATGTAATGCTGTATAAAATAGTGTTGTATAAAAGAATGAAATCGATGTCCAAAGTTAAGGCTGTATAAAAAGAATGAAATCGTTGTCCAAAGTTTAATGCTACAATAATGTTGTATAAAATTGCAGACTATAAAAATAGTAATGT
This sequence comes from Picea engelmannii, assembly GCA_009831015.1. Classification (NCBI taxonomy): domain Eukaryota; kingdom Viridiplantae; phylum Streptophyta; class Pinopsida; order Pinales; family Pinaceae; genus Picea; species Picea engelmannii. Next base: position 270,604 of record ML800821.1, read on the forward strand.
TGTATAAAAAGAATGAAATCGTTTTCCAAAATTCAATGCTACCATAATGTTGTCAATGTTTACTGTCAAAGTATGATATCGCTACCCATTCATCCCGCCTATCTGGAATAATTTCGCTATATGATTGCCATTCATAAAATGAAAATCGTTGTTGCTAACACATTAACAGGTTATTGTCACACATTATTATTTATTGACAATGATAATGTTGCCTATAAATTATTAACCCATATTATTAATAACACACATTATTGACTGTCAATGATATCGTTGCCTATGAATTATTAACACACATTATTTATTGTCACATGATTGATATACATCGCTATCAACACCTATACACAACCACATCTATACCATTCGCTGTCAGCATCTATACAATTCGATGTCAACAAGGATATGATTTCAGTATCAACAAATATACGATTGGCTGTTTTACATGACCTGTTTAATATTTAGCATATTAAAATGTTGGCATTAAATTCGCTAGTTTTAAAATGATTAAAACGCATATTGATTTGCATTATCAAAAAAGCATAATTAAAAGGATTAAAAAATATTAAGATGCATATCAAAAAGGATTTAAAAGAATTTGAAAGGATTAAACGTGTATTTAAAAGGATTAAATCACATATTAATTTTGTTATTTAACATTCATCCTTACACAGCATAGTAAAACATTGTCATTAAATTTGCTAGTTTTAAAAGGATTAACAAAAGAATTTAGCAGGAAATTAAAACATATATCACTGCCATAATATTGTTGACTTAAAATCGCCAAGGTAAAATCGCCCAGAATTTAAATCACAGTAGTAAAGATTCAATTCACATTCAATCAAAGGGTAAATTCATTGCCAAATCAAGGTATGATTCATTGTCATTCATAGGTTTAATAATGCAGTCAAAAAATGTTAAATCATTGCCAAATCAAGGTATGATTCACCGCGTTTTATCAATAGAAATCGCAAGAATAGAGCGCAAAGATAATCAACAAAAACACAGATATACTCAGCGCAAGAAGGCACAAGGACCAATCATTCGGAAACAAAACAATCAAAATGAAAGGATTCTCAATCAAAAGAAGGGCGCAAGGAAAATCCTTCAGCCATGAATCAATCAAACGCAGAGATAAGTAAGGGGTATACAGCTGGGAAAAAATTATCCTTCGCTCATCATCCATGCACATAAAAGTAGGGGATTAGAATCTATAGGTCTTTAAACACCGAAGTGACGATCGTCGATTCAGATCTTGGCCGACTGCTCAGGCATGGACTGATGACCTACAGATAAGGGCTATAGATAAAGAACAATATCTCATAATAGTCAATAAAACAAACACAGAAAATTCATAGCAATCAGGGTTGGGTTCACCAAGGGAATTCAATTCAGAATACCACATGCAAGGTTGGGATGACTTTAAGTTCATTGGTTATAAAATGTTGAGTTAAAAATCATATTTACACAAAATAAGTGCAATAATGAAAGAGCAGGAACAATATTAATCTACCATTAAACAAAAAATGCATATGTATCATAGCCAAATGCGACAACTCCAAGTCGTTGTCCCACGCGAGCTCTGTCCAGCTCCCGCTTTCCGATCGATGTGACCTCACCGGTACCTCCCAGCCAACGCTAGGGGTAATATTCTCCCCCCTGAGAACCCCGAGCCACAAAGGGGCCACACACACAATACCAAAGAAGCACTAGCACCCAGCTCGCCTCAGAAGATCAGGCTACCACTCATTATCCGAGCTAGGTATCCCAACTCCCACAAGATATGTTCAGTCAAGACAAAAATTATGCAGTGCAACGTTACGTAGAAATATAGAGTTCTTAAATGATTTCTTTCCCAAATTCCCATTTATTTTCTTTTTCATTAATTAAATCAGAAAAACCTCCCCCGTACACATGTCACCCATCCCCCTAGTTGCACCAGAAAATTAATTTTATTAATTATTTAATTATTCCAATTTCCCCCACCAACCTAAAATAATTCCTAAAAATGCTCCTTGGTGTCCCAATATTCTCTTACAAATCTTAAATGACTTACGCCTTACTAAATTCTTAGTTGAGTTAAAAAAAAAAGCAAGTTCCCAAGACAAGATTCCTTACTAAGTTAGACATTCATCTTTTTCTTTATGTTTCCCCTTTTCTCTTAGTTTCCTATTTCTTTCAAGTTTACCTCTTTTCCCTTTTTAGCTAAAACTCAATTTATCAAGTGTAGAAAAACAACCTTTTACCCCTTTTTCTTTTTTAATTAAAAATTTAATTAGCATATGTAGATAAAAAAATCATTTATCTTTTAAAATTTTAATCCCCCAATATAATTTGATTTTAATAAATTAATTGAATTTCTTACCCCCTTCTCATTACATGTTTAATTATGATTACTATATTTTACCACATGTGTTACTTAGACCTAGATTTTAATTTTACTAGGTCGGGCGACATGTTTATTAGGGAAAAACTGTTTTTAAATATCACTTGTCAAATCATTCATTTTAATGTCGTTTAGGTTTATTCCCTTACCCGTTGAAATCACGATGTGCTCTTCAGGATGCACTAAGTGCTCCAAGGGTGCCACTCACCTTTTTCCATTTTCATTGTGTGGCGTGCCCTTCAGGACACACTATGTGCCCCAAGAGTGGCACTCACCTCTTTTAGTTTTCCTTGTGGGACGTGCCCTTCAGGACGCACTACGTTCTCCAAGGTTTCCACTCACCTCTTGAATAACTTGGTAGTCATCAAAAACCCCTCGAGTCAATACTCCGTTAGGTGATCTTGTGGGAGACTAAGGGATTCTAAGGAATAAGGCCCCTGCCTTATTGCGCACCCCTTAGAATCATCGTGAGCGAATGTCACAGTCTTCCCTCATAGCGTCGTGTTTCTTCTCGAACTAGGTAATCATTAACCTACAGTTCAAGCCACAATGGGAGTTCTAGTAGGTCGTGGCAAGGTTGTTATTCACACCTTTCCCTCAAGTCTTTGGTTGTCCTGTGTGACCCCTCTACTCCACAAGTGAGTCTGGTCGGAAAAATATTGTCAGAAAAAATAATCAAGCATCATGACATCTAATAATATGTATATGTGTCACATCATTAACATTCAAGCCCAACAATTCTCTCCCTGAATCGATCCAGAGTCTAAGGGGTTTCATTGATGCCTCTACATCCTCAGTGTCCAAATTCCTGCACACTCAATAGAACCCATTCAATAACACATGTCTATGTGAATACCACAAAATAACATATTGTCAATCCATAATGTCTCATAATCGTAATCGAGATGACCAATAGTATATTAATCTGGATCACTTGCAAGCAAGTGTCCTCAAGGATAAGTTTTCTCAGTGTGTACAAGAGAAGAATGTTAAAATATCATTTAATAATTTTATTCATAACAACGCGGGGACAATATAACTAAATAAACTAACTAAAACAAGGATAAAGATAAGAATTTGATTGAAGGATAACAATGTTATAGCTCAAGATAATTTCTATTGCAAGAGAGATCTTCTCTGTCGTTTTGATTTTTTAGAATCAATGCTTAAATTTTTTGACTAGGATTCAACGGTCCTACACAAGAATCGGTGGCCCAAGACCTAATTTCATGTAAGTATCAATTCAATCACAACAATAGGTAGTAAGTCACATCCATAGTCTGAATTCACTACGCCAAGTCACATCCATAGTCTGAGTCCGTTTGTGTACTACATAGAAATTCAACCAAGTTAATACTGGAACTACGAGTTAACATATATCCTAACAATTCTTTAAAACAACATAATTTAATGGCATCTGATACACAACTGAAGATTTAGAATAAGGAAAATCTTTGCGCAACTAAGCACACAAAAGATACTATATCCACGCGAAACTGAAAGATTAAGAATTTATGATTTATGACAAATTATCAGGAATAGGACTAAACTATTCTAATACATTTTATATCGTTTAAATAAATATGAAAATAATACATAAATTATGACTAGAATAGAATCCAACTGATAAAATAAGTATTACGAAAAACATCTAAACCTTCCTATCCAAGGTTCACTATCCAATAATATTTTATTAATTAAACTCACATTGCAAAATGACTAAAGCGCATCCCATACTACGAACAACAAAAAATTATACTCTCGGTTAATCATAAATATGTCAAGGAACTAGATATGGTAGAAGGTTACGAAATATATGAGGCAATCACAAACATGGATAAAATTTAACTCTGTAGAGAATCAGTTGACATGAACGAAAATAACGCCAATTCCATCTTACTAAAGAAATCGAATGGAGGTGCCTATGACCAAACTAAGTGTACTAAGTTTGAAAAAGAGAAGATTATTCCCAGAACCCAAAATTTTAATAAAAATAGCTAAAACCATAGGTGACGAACAAGAGGATCGGTAAGATCATTTAGGAAGTTATCGCCATTGCCAATTATTTAAGTTTTCACATTACCATTATTAATCACCTTAAATCTATCAGTTTCATGATATTTACCCATCAAGGAAAACATAGTCAATGACTTTCGATAATGATACACTTGTATTGATTAGAAAATGATTAAGGATATGATGCATACTATCTAATGGTATTGCATGGTCATTGCTGCATATGTATACTATTTATTCTAAAACTATATTAATTTTCCCATCTTAACAGTTTTATCTGAAATTTTGTAATCCACGAATTGAGTAAGGTGAAATCTCTTGTGTTTACCAATTTATTGAATGCAATACAGAGCTATGTGCTGGATTCTTAACTTATATTTAAGCACATAAGTGTATACCTAATTATAACATGTATCTGGAATCAATCCGTGGAAACCAATGACCATCCACAAATGTTAATCAATGAATTATTAACTTATAGATACATAATTTATATAGTTTTGATATAATCAAATAAAAAAAACAATGTGACACTTTCATCAATGAATTTAATAATGAAATTTTAAACCACTACGATGATTGTTTCAATCCTCCATATCTTCTCTTAAGCATAAAATATAATTTACATTTCAAGTATATTTTTATAAAATACACAATCCAAAATTCAGTTAGTAAATTCAATTTAACATCTATAATGCTACAATAACTATAATAATTAAACACTATGACCGTATGTTGATGTGCTCAACGACAATTCTTCAGTTGGAAACTTGCACTTGTCCCTTTCTTTCTAATCAAACAACTTCACTGGTACCTCCTAGACAATTCTAAGGGTACTCTTCTTCCCCCTTATACCCCTGAGCAACAAAGGGGCTACACACAAAACTAGCTTAAAAAAAATAAAAAAATACAATAGCAGCCAAGCTTGCCTCTCAAGGAAGATCTTTCACTCCTTTCAAGCTTGGTATCCCAACTCTCACATGTAAAACACAGTCCCTAATAATTTTGGTAGCATAACCTTACCAATAATAAGTGAGATCCATTTTCCTTCTATATCATTTGTTTTATACAAATTTCCTCACTGACACATGTCCTCACACACAAATAATTAACTTTTTAGATTAAATTAATTATGATTGTTCACCCACACACTTGTCACACTCTCCATAAGTTGCACAATTAAATATCATTTTTATTTTATTTTAAAATCCAATTTCCCTCACATTCCTCAATGTGTTCCAATTTTTTGTCTTAGTTCTCCCTTTCTTCCCCAAAATCTCATTTAATGAGTGTCTCCTAACTATATCTTAGTTAGAGTTGGATTATGAGTCTTCTTCTAGTTAGACTAGTGGTAGATAAACTCTAGATACCATTCAATGTATATACCTATTCTATCATATTTTATTTCTTTGTATTTTAAAAAAATATATTTTAATATTTTCATGCACACATGTGCATTCTATCTAATCTTTAGATTTTTCTCACTTTTTCCTTAAATTGATTTATCTCTATTATTTTAATTTAGTCCCCTAACTAAACTTAGACTTAGGCTTAGTCTTAGAATTAGGCTTATATTTTTATTTGGATTTATAATTAATAAATCCATTGTTTAAATGATTATTTTAATCCAACAAGGTCTAAAAATTATCGTGTTTTATAGTCCACCTAGATTTAGTGACTGAAGTTTTTAATTGCACAACATGCCCTTTAAGATGCACCTCAGTGGTCCAAGGGTCCCACTCGCCTTTGACTGGTTTTGGAATTTTTCTGACCCTTTGGAGTCAACACTCCATTCGATCGACCTTGTGAGAGACAAAGGGATTCTAAGGAATAAGGACTCCACCTTATTGTACTCTCCTTAGAAATCTTCATGAGTGACTGTCTCAGTCCACCCTCATGACATTGTGGACCTCTCGAACTAGGTAATCGTTCACCTACCATTCGACCATCGCAATAGTGCTAGTAGGTTGTGAAAAGGACATTCCCACACCTCTCCCTCAGTGTCTGGTTTTTGTGCATGGCCCCTCTACACGTTATGTGAGTTAGATTAGTAAGCATCATCAAGCCTACATCCACTGATAAAAACCGTGTGAATAATCCATATACATAAATTATATTGTAATCAATCATATGTCACTAGTGTGTAAAATTAAATACTCAATCAAAATACAGTTCACTCCCTGACTCGATCTAGAGTCCAAGGAAGTCCATTGATGCCATCAACATCAATAACCTTTCATGTGTCCTGCACACTTAGGAAAATTTTTCAATAGCATCTTCCAATACATATACATCAAATAAAAATAAGTCACAACACATCATCATCATCATGCATAATCCATAATAGAAATGAAATCACAATGTACCATAACCGGATCACTTCCACGCAAGTGTCCTCAAAGAATAAGTCAATAAAAGTGTGCTCAGTAGAGCGAGATGTTATATACACCCCCTCTTGTTTTAAACTTCATCCTGAAGTTTGTATAGTATATAAATGCAAGTAAAACAAATGTATTTGACATAGATCTATATGTCTAATCTATTAGACAAGTAAGGAAACTGTTGACTCATCTCATATGTGTCCTCCAAGGTAGTTGAGTGTGGACTATAGTTGTCACACTGGACCTTGAACTAAACGACTATTTGATGTTGTAGTTGTTGAATGAAATGGTCCATAATGCAGATTGGCTCTACCATGAGAGCACCCTTGTCTAACACCTACAAATAACTCATTTCAATAACATTTGAGGGATCACTAATATAATTTATCAAAACAGATACATGAAATACATCGTTCATACGCCTCAAAGAATCAGGCAAGACTAGTCGATAAGCCATGGGTCCATTCCTTTCCACAGCTTCGAAAGCTCCCACAAACCTAGGAGAGAGTTTAGCATCCTTTCCAAACTTGATCAAAATCTTGTTCAATATTACCCGCAAGAAAACGCTATCGCCAACTTCATAACCGTGGTCAATGCGTTGCACATCAACATAACTTTTCTACTGGTCTTGCGCTTCTTTAATCCTCTATCTTATTGATTGCATATGTTCTTCCATTTCTTGAATCACTTATGGTCCTACCAAGACCCTATCCTCAAGTCGATCCCAACTCAACGACGTTCGACACTGTTTCCCATAAAGAAACTCAAAAGGTGTCATCTTAATGGTAATCTGATAGTTGTTGTTGTATGTACACTCTACTAGTGGAAATAAATATTCCCAATGTTTTTGTTGGTCCATTACATACATACACAACATATCCTCTAAAATCTGGTTCGTTCTCTCTGTTTTTTCGTCTGTCTTGGGGTGATACGTTGTACTGAAATTTAGTTGTGTTCCCAAAGCCTCTTAAAAACTGGTCCAAAATCGTCTTGTAAACATTGATCCTATATCGAATATGATCCTTGTTGGTACTCCATGTAATCTCACAATATCCCTCAGAAATACTCTTGCTATGTCTGGCACATGATACGTCATACATACTGGGATAAAGTGTGCACTCTTTGTCAGAGTGTCCACTACCATGAAAATCAAATGATGCCTCCTTGCTGTCAGTGGAAATCCAACGATAAAGTCGATCGAAATAACCTCCCATTTTGATTATGGAATAACATGTGGTTGTAACAATCATGTTGGATGTCTATGTTCAGCCTTCACTTGTTGACATTATAGATATCTCTCTAGATAACTAACTATGTCTTGTTTCATTTCCTTCCGGAATAATAAAGGATTATGGTTTGCCTTCATCTTTGTAACTCCTAGATGATCCATGTACACTTCTCTATGTGCTTCACTTAAGATAAAACTTCTTAATTCGTCATTAGGCGCTAGGTAAATTCTTCCATTAAATATCAACAATCCATCGTTTTCTAAGGAATAACCTTCATACTTCAGTACCATCATGGTATCTTGTCCAATATTATCCTTAACTTCTTTATACTGGTCATCATCGATCTTTAAAATTATAATATTTTCTTGAAGATTCGTCTTAAGAGGTATTACTGAGAATATGTGTGGTCTCAGACTCACCGCATATTCCACTTTTTTCACCGTTCCTTTAATGTAAGTAATCTCAAAATCATATTTGCTAAGTAATTCTAACCAACACCTCTGTCATGCGTTCAAGTCACTTTGCGTAAATATAGTGTAATGTACCTCAAATTCACCATAAAAAAATAAAATTCTATGACATAATTCAATTTCGTTTAATCTTTAGAATTTAAGAGAAGGTAAGATTTATGTCCATAATGACATTATTACATCAGTCTAGTGTACTTCGAATAGAAAAGCTTATGTGGATAAATTCTTCCATAATTCTATCACTTTCCTTAACTTTCAAACTACTCCAACATACTTATATGTATATAGGAAATATCTAAACTTAGATCGAAGGAACCCTTGAGGTTCAGAGAAAGGATCTGGGTGCACAGAGTTTAACCTTTGGGTGGTCGCATTGGAGAGTAGTTGAAACAAATGGTGGAGACACTTCAGGGAAAAGTGTGGAAATCCTGAGAGCCGTAGGATCGCACCAAGTTACGAGGGATTGAACAGCTTAGAAGCACCCTAGCAGAGGATCTGTTTGAAAGGTGGAAACACTTTGTGGAAGAAGTGTTGAACTTGCGAGAGTCTTTGGATCTTGTAGAGCAGCGAGGAGATTAAGGCTGAGTGTCTTCCAATCACTCTAAGGCGTTGAATTTCGATATTTCAGAGTTTAGAGTTTGGAGTGGCAAGTGATTTTGGAGTTGCTGCATCATAAACTCTTGGTTTGTGAAATTGTGAAACGATCGACACCGTTCATAAAGGAGGACACATGGTGAGTGGTCCAGGTTTAGGGAAAATCCCGAAAGGTTGTGGATCGTCGATCCAGTGGGATCGTGGTCGTCGGTTCAAGAGGAAACTGGATCGTTGATCTCTCAAGGGGGAGATTTCATCATTTCGGGGTAGTAGCACCAGGTCACAGGACCGGTCATATGAAAAACAACTTAAGGGAGGAGATAAGGAGCTATTAGGCCCTATTTCGGGTTTCAACATTTCGAAGGACAGAGAACAGGAGGAATGATTGCATCGTGATTCCACGAATTGCGAAACGCCATTAGTGCTTTGACATTAATCACGTGGTCACAGAGTGATGGTCATGTAGACAGAGGCTAAGGGCGATCCAGAACCGTTAAGCCCTTTTCGGCGTTTCGACGACCGAGAGTTGGAAGGACAAGGAGTCTAGGATTGTCAGTTCTACACATTTAATTATTCTTTTAATTGCAAGGTTGGTGTAACATCCCCCTCTGGTGCACTGAGAAAATTATTCTTTGAGAACACTTGCTCGCAAGTGATCCGGGCTTTTATGATATTAAAACATTTGTCCTTGATTATGATGTGTTATGATAGATGACATGATGTTTACTGCATTGACATAGACAGGTGCTATTGACTCGATTTTACTGAGTGTGAAGGGTTTTGGACCTTGAGGATGAAGAGGCATCGATGGAACCCCTTGGACTCCGGATCGAGTCAGGGAGTGTGCTATTGGGGTTTGATTGTTTTATTGTGATTTTAGTACGTTTGATTAGATGATGTGATGTGGACATGTTCTGACATGATTTGTTGATGATGCAGGCTGACGATAGCTTGCCGACCAGACTCACATATGGAGTAAAGGGGTCACACACGACTACCAGATAGGTTGAGGGAGAGGTGTGGAGAGAATCCCTGCCACAGCCTACTAGCACTCCCACCGTGGCTCAAACTGTAGGTTAACGATTACCTAGTTTGAGAGGACCCACGATGCCACGAGATTAGACTGCGACAGTCGCGTAATGATTCTAAGGGGTGCGCAATAAGGCGGGGGCCTTATTCCTTAGAAGCCCTTAGTCTCCCACAAGTTCACCTAGCGGAGTGTTGACTCCAGGGGTTATTGATGTCTACCAATCAGTAAAGAGGTGAGTGGTACCCTTGGAGCAAGTGGTGCATCCTGAAGGGCACGTCATGCAAAAGAAAAAAAAGAAATGAGTGGCACCCTTGGAGCACATGGTGCATCTTGAAGGGCACGTCACGCAAAAGAAACAAACGAGGAAAGTGGCACCCTTGGAGCACGTGGTGCGTTCTGAAGAGCACGTCGCGTTGTTGTTGATGAAGGAACAAACCTAGATGGCCCTAAGACATTTAACACATTGAGAAATTCTTAAACAACCTCCCTAATTAAATGATGTCCAGTTCAGAATCTAAGTCCTAAGTCTAAAACTTCTTTAGGGTAAAATTTTGTCTAACGTTAAGAAATAGACCGTATAAAAATAAAAATAAAAATTTAAACTAAAACCCACTTAAGTAATAGTTTTAGTCTTCCTAAATTTTTTGGGGTAAACTGAAGAGAGTAAGAATTTAATTAAAATTAGTGGATTTAAAAATTGTAAAGAAGAATTTAATTGTTTAACTTGTGAAAGTGTACATGATATTAAATTATTAATAAAAAGGAAAAGAGGTTAATTTGCGCAACTGCCATTTTTGGCTCTAATAAAAAGGGGAAAGAAGGGAATAATAAAAATTAGGAAACTAAGGAATGGAGGAAACATAATAAGGGAAAGAAGGGAACTTAGGGTAAAAAGCAAGGTCAACTGAGTAAAGAATCTGCAATAAAGAACCTTCTAAATTGAACTAATTTAGCAACTTCGATTTAGGGAAAGTATTTAAAACCTGTAAGGGAATCTAGGGACACCTAGGAGTAAAAATAGGAGTAACTCTAGGTGGGTGAGGGAAATAAGAAAATTTAATAAATTAAAGAAATTAGTTAATGGAGAAACGTGGGGGATGAATGACACTTGTACGAAAGATAATTTTTAGAAGATTTTATTAAAACTTAAAGAAAATGAAATTTGGGGAAAGTGGGAAGTTCTAAAACTCTATAAAAGAGAGGAAGGAGGAGGAAGAAGGGGATCGACAATTAGCATAATGTTACGCTGTCGGAATTGTGACTTGACTGATTACTTGTGGGGAGTTGGGATTTCCCATCTCGGATAGGAGTGGTAGCTCAGCCTTGCGAGGCAAGCTGGGAGCTAGACGTACCATATGGATAGTGGGTGGCTCCTTTGCAGCTTGGGGGGCTAATGGGGAAGCAAGGTGCCGCTAGCGTTGGCTGGGAGGTATCGGTGAGGTCTCGACGGTCGGTGAGCATGAGCGGCATGGAGCGCGCGGACGTCATTCGAGGTAGGCGATAAGACAAAGGTACGCTCATTTATTTGGTAGAATAGAATGCATTAAGATTTATGATGTAGATCTACCCGTGTATTGGATAGGTATACTGATTGAGGACATATGTCCTTCGATACGGCCTTGGAATTTGGTTTATCTTGCTTCCCTTTTGTTTAGTTTCTACGCCTCGTCAGATATAACCCTTGTGATCCTCCCGATGAGATAACCTTAGGGACCTAGCCTTCTCTTTTGTTGTCAACATTTTATTTGGTGTTATAAGATGAAGTTATTTAACATCGATCGATGTTGAACCTGGTTGGCTGGAATGATTGTTTTATTTATTTACCTCGACGATTTTTTTATTGGGTAACTGTTGTAAAAATGTTATCTCGGTTGTTAAATTTAGTACTGGATGAAAAATAAGTATCGTATTGTTTCCTTTATGTGTTGGTGGAAGAATTTTAACCCTGTGTTGAAAAAAATAAATGGCCACTCTAGCCTGGCCTCTATATCACCTAACGACTGATTTTCCCTTGCGTAGTTTATATTGCTAATTGAACCCCAAAGTGTTGCATTACTTCCTTTGCATATTAACTCTGCGATTGTTTCTTTGATGGCCTTTTATCTACGTGTTTTGTCTCTGCACTGTATTAATTTACGAATTTTATTTAGAGCCTTCGCCCACTTGATTGACTACCTACATGCATTCTGGTCTGCGTTGTATTGGAGTCCCTTCCAGTCTACGTTGGGGAATTGTGTTTTAGTCCCAACGTTTCTGACCGAGTTTCCTTAATCTTGGGCGTTGAAACATTACAGTTCAATGTTTTTATTTTTCTGTCAAAGAATTTTACTTTCCAATGAGAGTTTGCTAACAATGAAATTTCAAGGTTCATGAATTTTTACCGGTCATTGAGATTGGACTTTCATTAAACCCTTTTTATAGGTAATTATTTGTAATGGAGTTTGAATCACGATTGTGAACAACGTTGACTACTTTCTGTATTATTCTGAACTTATGGCAGCAAAATTTTACAGGCTAGCGGATCCATACTTTATGTAGATGGCAGAGTGGAATCGCATTCAAGGTTGATTGTTGTAATCCAGAATGCGTTTCGACCAGGTAGCCCTTAAGGTGGTTAAACCTTGCATCTCTTAGCTTGTCACCAACTGGAGTGTTTCAATGGGTAGTAGTATGTTACCGTTTAGTCTCTCCGCGAGCTACCTTAGTGTTACAACCGTTCTCACTGGATGGTCTGGGTTTAGCGCTGGAGTATCACGACATTGAATTGTTGCTTTGGATAGCCTTTACTTGCCTTCGTTTTCCTTAGCTTTTTATTTCTCTACAACCCCTATTATATTTAAATATACAACATTATATGGACATCGACCTTGTAAATGGCAAAGACAGTCCATTCTGGACACCTATGCCACCTGTATTTCACCCACCCCCTCTGCCCAAATCAAGGTGCCTTTCTCGACCAGTGACCTTCTGAGTCTCTCCCTTCAGTCTTGTCTGCCAGCGATTAAGGTGCCTGCGCTTCAGAGTTGTCAGGAGTGGGTGGTGCAACAGAGAATTCACCGGACACCACGCCCTTCTATTTTCTACAATTTAAAACCTTTCCTTACTGTGTTTTCAATTCTCTGGACATGAAAATCTCATCGAAGACCTTGGTCGACACTTGTACCTACTTATCTAGGGAAAACTCAACAACCACCCTTGTGGCGATTCCATGTTTAAATGTGAAGAAATTTATTATAATCTAATTTGAGCTTCTCGAACGTCCTTCCCTCGCATTATGAATGAAATTATATATTAATTTATTATCAGTCCATTAAAACGAATTTAATACAACTTACCCTTGATTAAATTTTGTGGTTATAAGACCCCTAAGAGACCCAATGCAAGGAAGTGGCTCTAAGTTGAAGTACAATACTTTCTGGTTACAGTTTTACCTGATTGAAAATAGATGAGTCCCCTTAAGTTAGAAGAATCTTCTTTCAAATGTTCATGTTGTTGGGTCGCTGAATTGATGGAAAGAAGCACGTTTCTAGGAACTTGTAATTGGCTTGGGTGATTAGTAACTCAGAACCTCTTGAGTGTGTGTGTAAACTTAGTATAATGACTATGATGTGGTCCTTACATTTCACTTTATATGTTTTAAGAATAAGGTATGGTGATCCATGTCACTTTGATTTATGATGGTTCCTAACCTTAGAATTTATTGTCTCCTCCCTCATGGGTTCTAAATTTTGGATCAAAATGATTGTTATTGATAAGCAAATACCGTATTTGTAACATGTATATGTAAGGTTACTGTAATATATATTGTTACTGTAAATTGTAGATGGGATGTTTTGTGATACAAAATAAAATGTAAACGTTAATGTTGATAAAATATCAATGTAATGTTATTGCTACCTTCTTGCAATGTGATTGTATTATAAAATGTAACGTTTTATGAATGCAATGTCTTTTCGAACAAAGTACATTAAGTTATTATGATGGGGAGTTGCATTTAATTAAATTTACCTTATCATCAAGGATGGGTCGGGTAACCCGTAGACTAATGGTAATTAATGGAGCAATTGGTCAGTAATTAATGCCAATTGAGTTGTAGACATGGCCCATGTCTTAGATAATGGTTGGATGGTGGTTGACAGAGTCCTTTCTAACTTACGCCTTCTATAGAGGTCGTGGTTGTCATTAAATTTTTGTTGTACTTGGTTGTAATCTTGGTAGGGCTTGGTCTGCTTGTGTCCGGCGGGATGTAGACACCTCCATGTTCCTCAGAATAGTTGCCAGCCCTGAGACCTTAAATGGTTAAAATCGATGGGAACTTGGGCTTGAGAATTGCTTATGTGTCTTGGAGGTCCTAACCATTGTAGGGTAGGATGGGTGGGTAGTCATTCTTGCTTATTTTTGTTTGATCGTCGTTAAATGCATGCAGTTACTTGTTGTGCATCTCATGTCATCTTATTGTGTTCGTCATGGTTGCATCTTGTTTTTCATCGGGTGGCGACACAGAGTCGAATGTGTTTGTTTCCCTTGTACATGCGTGTACACACTTTTAAAAACAAAAAAAAAATTGCACTTGTTATAAGAGGTTTGTCAGCGTAACAAGGAGGTTCTTCACATATGGTATCAGAGCGGGTTCAACCCGTGACTTGGGATCCCTACAATTTTCGTTTTTATGATTTGATTATATTGTTGCTAATTGAGTTGACTTGTGTGCGTGCAAGTAATCATGGTTAGAGGACGTCGCGGAGGTAGACGACGGGGGGCTAGGGGAGGAGGCGCGATGCCTCCAGTAGCATCCACAACTGAGGGGTCGAACCCCCAGGGAGACGAGCAGGTTCTCGGATAGGAGCAGATAGCAGTTGGCAATGTTATCGGGATGATGAGATCTTTTCACCACATGTCTGACGCACTGATTAGCCGATTGGACAGAGATGAGGCCAGAGCGCCGACGCGCGCTAAGGTTCTGCCACGCACACCGGCCATTACTGGTAGCATTCACCATGAACTTGAGAAGGTCAAATTTCCCGATTTCTTTGGTGCCCTGGATGGCGCAGCCACCGAGGCATGGTTGGAGAACATGGCGATGTGCTTTTCACTTCACGATTATACCTCCAACATGAAGGTCTGCATGGCGGTCTTTCAACTGAAGGGGAGTGCTCTTCTATGGTGGAAGACGCTCCTACCACAAATGAACATGGCCGTCGAAGATGTGTCATGGGAACTGTTCGTGGAACGGTTCCAAGAGAGGAACCTTTCATAGGAATTCATTGAGTGTCAGCTCAATGAGTTCAACGCCTTACGTCAGGGAGGTCGTACGGTGCCCGAGTACGAGGCCTGCTTTATGGAGCTGCTCCAGTATGCTTCACACCTCAACAGGGAGAAACTTAAGGTAAACAGGTTCATGTTTCTTCTTAATGACAACTTGCATGCAAAGGTTAGGATTTTGTTGCCTCAAAACTTGCACGATGCCATCCAAAAGGCCCTCATAGCAGAGGAGGAGCTGATTAGTGGGGGTCGGACCAAGACTCTAGCGAGACCAGTAGGGCAGATTTCATCTGGAACATAGTATCACTAGATGCCAGCGAGACATATGCTGGGATATCATGTCTTCCAGAGGGGATCCACTTTCACCACACCCTGGCGACCGCCGCCTCAGCAACAGACACCTTATCTGGGACCACAACATCAGCAGCAACGTCGCCCGCAGCAGCAACAGTTTAGGCCTATTCAGCAGAACAGAGCAGGGTTCCAGGCCGGTGGGCCGTCATCTTCTACTTCGGGTACTAGGACTATTGGACCGAAGAAGGAGTGTTGGACGTGTGGGGAGCCACACTACCAGTGCGACTATCCTGTGGAGAGGACCAGAGCGTCCAGATCAGCCGAACCCACTACAATGGGAGATATGGAGAAGGCCCATCAGATTCATGTAGCGGTGAATAACCACTAGGTAGAGCACCAATCGAATATGCTCGAGATGACAGGTACCATCACTGACCAGACCCTTAGTATTTTTATAGATCTCGGTGCTACCAAGAGTTTCATTTCTGGTGCAGTGCTAAAAAGGATTAAGGTAAAGGCAGTCGAACAAGATTAGTTTAGCTTCGTGAAGATGGCTTCAGGATCCAAACAAAAGGTTGGAGGAAAGGTGATGGGCTATGCCCTTAACCTAGGAGAATTTTTCACGAGGACCAACTTGTACGTTGATATCTTAGGATCTTATGATGTCGTAATTGGTATGGATTGGTTGGAATCGCATGAGGCGATACTCAACTATAAGATGAAATGGTTGAGCTTGATCGATGACGAGGGACAAATATGTGTGATTGTAGGATGGAACTAGGGAGTTTCCTTGAGGTTCATCTCTTCCTTACAGTTACGGAAGAGTATGCACAACGGGTGCAAGCTTTATGCGATCCTTGTGTTAAACGAGAAAGGAGTAGGGGAAGGTCTTGAGCACCTTCTGATGGTGAAGGAATTTGCAGACATATTTCCATAGGAGTTACCTGGGATGCTGCCAGAAAGGGAATTGGAGTTTAACATAGACCTGAAACCGGGGACCGAACCGATAGCAAGAACGCCTTATCAGATGTCGACCCCAGAATTGCAGGAGTTGAAAATGCAATTGAAGGAGTTGTTGGACCTGGGACGGATACGTCCTAGTGTGTCACCGTGGGGTGCACCTGTTATTTTCATTCGGAGGAAGGACGGATCGTGGAGGCTTTGCATTGACTACCATCAACTGAACAAGGCTACGATGAAGAATCATTATCCCTTGCCGAGAATTGATGATTTGTTCTATCAAATGAAGGGTGCAACAGTGTTCTCCAAGATCGATTTTCGATCAGGGTATCACCAGTTATGGATCAAAGAGGATGACGTCCCTAAGACCGCCTTTAAGATGAGGTTTCGACACTAAGAGTTTACTGTTTTACCGTTTGGACTGACAAACACTCCAGGGGTATTTATGAGTTTAATGAACGGGGTGTTCCGCGAGTACTTGGACAAGTTCGTCCAAGTATTCATTGACAATATTTTGATCTACTCTCAGATGATGGAGGAGCATGATGAGCACTTGCACTTGGTTATACAGTGTCTGTGAGAGCATAAACTGTACAGGAAGTTGTCCAAATGCTCTTTTTACCAATCGAGGATTCACTACTTAGGGCATGTCATCTCCGGCGAAGGTATCGCCGTGGATCTAGCCAAGGTTGAGGCTATTATGGAATGGCATGCACCAATGAATGTCATGGAAGTGCGTAGCTTTATGGGTTTAGCAGGATACTATCGACAGTTTGTTGAGGGATTTTTGAAGATAGCAAATCCGATCACGGAATTGCAGAAGAAAAATAAGAAGTTTGTTTGGACCGAGAAATGCGCGGAAGAATTTCATAGGCTTAAAGAGTTGTTGACGATAGCGCCGATACTAAAGGTCCCTGACATGGACGTGGACTTCTTGGTATGCACTGACGCATCCAAGGAAGGTTTAGGAAGAGTATTGATGCGAGATGGACGAGTGATTGCTTACATTTTGAGGAATATGAGAAGGCATGAGGAGAACTACGGGACGCATGATTTGGAGTTATTAGCCATTGTATATGCCTTGAAGGTTTGGAGAAACTACCTTGTTGGATGGAAATTTGAACTAAAGACTGATCATTGTGGACTACAACACATTTTTACCCAAAGTGACCTAAATGCGTGACAACGACGTTGGTTGTAATTGCTTAGCGAGCACGACTTTGAGATTACTTACATAAAGGGAACAGTGAACCGAGTGGCAGATGCTTTGAGTTGGAGACCATGCATATTTTTGGTGTTGCCTCTTCAGACAAATCTACGTGAAAGGATTCTAACTTTACAGCCTGATGACGAATGGTACAAAGAGGTCGAGGGTTTTATCGGACAAAACACAAAGATGGTACCATGATATGGGTGATTTTCTTTTGATAGCGATGGGTTATTGAGGTTTAAAGGTCGGATTTACGTACCACCAAACCATGAGTTGAGGATGTTGATCCCGAGTGAGGCTCATAGAGAAGTTTACATGGCTCACCCGGTTGTCACAAAGATGAGGGCAGATCTTAAACCCTTATTATTCTAGAGGGGAATGAAGGCCGACATAGTTAACTATGTGGCCAGGTGTCTAGAGTGTCACCAGGTAAAGGTTGAACATAGACACCCAACAGGATTACTACAACCACATGCCATTCTGGAATCGAAATGGGAGGTTATTTTGATGTATTTTATTGTTGGATTGCCACTGATGAAAAGGAGACATGATTCGATTTTTGTAAGAGTAGACACTCTGACGAAGAGTGCTCACTTTATTTCGGTGTGTACGACATATCAAGAACCTGACATAGCTAGAGTTTTCATCAGTGAGACTGTGAGGCTGCATGGCGTTCCTAAGAAGATTATGTCTGATCGAGGATCGGTATTTACTAGACGATTTTGGACGAGTTTCCAAGAGGCCTTGGGAACCCAACTTAACTTTAGTATGGCGTATCACCCGAAGACTAATGGGCAGACAGAATGAACGAACCAAACCTTGGAAGACATGTTGCGCATGTATGTGAAGGACCAAAAAAGGCGTTGGGAGTAATTCTTGCCACTAGTGGAGTTCGCTTACAACAACAGTTACCATAGCACCATTAAGATGGCGCCTTTTGAGTTTCTTTATGGGCGACCATGTCAGACGCCCTTGAGTTGGGATTGGCTTGAGGATAGGGTCCTGGTGGGACCAGAAGCGATCCAAGAAATGGAAGAGCAAATGCAAACCATAAGACAAAGGATTAAAGAAGCGCAGGATCGACAAAAGAGTTATGTCGATGCGCACTGAGTCGACCGTAGTTACAAGGTCGACGATCAAGTCTTCTTGCGGGTTAAACCGCATAAGAGTTCGATCAAGTTTGGAAAGGGAGATAAACTCTCTCCTAGGTTCATGGGACCTTTTGAGATAGTGGAGAGAAAGGGGCCCGTGGCATATAGACTAGCCTCGCCTGATTCCTTGAGGTGTATTCACGATGTTTTTCATGTATATGTTTTGAGACATTATATCAGTGATCCTACGCATGTTATTGACATGAGTTACTTGCAGGTATTGGACAAGGGAGCACTCATGGATGAGCTGGTCCACATCTTAGATCATCGTGGTCCACAGTTATGACATCGAACGGTAGATCAGGTCAAGCTCTAGTGGGACAATTATAGCCCGCACTCGGCGACCTGGGAGGACGCATATCATATGTACCAGCAGTTTCCATTTTTGTTTGATAGATAGACTTATGATACTGTGATACTTTTATTTCGGCATTTATACTATGAAACTTTGGGATGAAGTTTAGACCAAGAGGGGGTGTATGTAACATCCCGCTCTGGCGCACTGAGAAACTTATTCTTTGAGGACACTTGCTCGCAAGTGCTCCAGGATTTTATGATATTAAAACATTTGTCCTTGATTATGATGTGTTGTGATAGATGACATGATGTTTATTGCATTGACATAGACAGGTGCTATTGACTCATTTTTACTGAGTGTGTAGGGTTTTGGACCTTGAGGATGTAGAGGCATCGACGAAACCCCTTGGACTCCGGATCGAGTCAGGGAGTGTGCTATTGGGGTTTGATTGTTTTATTCTGATTTTAGTACGTTTGATTAGATTATGTGATGTGGACATATTCTGACATGATTTTTTGATGATGTAGGTTGACCATAGCTTGTCGACCAGACTCACATATGGAGTAAAGGGGTCACACACGACTACCAGAGAGGTTGAGGGAGAGGTGTGGAGAGCAGCGCTGCCACAACTTACTAGCACTCTCGTCGTGGCTCGAACTGTAGGTTAACGATTACCTAGTTCAAGAGGACCCACGATGCCATGAGGGAAGACTGCGACAGTTTATCACGATGATTCTAAGGGGTACGCAATAAGGTGGGGGCCTTATTACTTAGAAGCCCTTAGTCTCCCACAAGTTCACTTAGCAGAATGTTGACTCCAGGGGTTATTGATGTCTACTAATCAGTCAAGAGAAGAGTGGCACCCTTGGAGCATGTGGTGCATCCTGAAGGCCACGTCGCGCAAAATAAACAAAAGAAGCGAGTGGCACCCTTGGAGCACGTGGTGCATCCTGAAGGGCACATCACGCAAAAGAAACAAACGAGGTGAGTGGCACCCTTGGAGCACGTGGTGCGTCCTGAAGAGCATGTCACATTCTTGTTGATGAAGGAACAAACCTAGATGGCCCTAAGACATTTAACACATTGAGAAATTCTTAAACAACCTTCCTAATTAAATGTCGCCAGTTCAAAATCTAAGTCCTAAGTCTAAAACTTCTCTAGGGTAAAATTTTGTCTAACCTTAAGAAATAGACCCTATAAAAATAAAAATAAAAATTTAAACTAAAAACCACTTAAGTAATAGTTTTAGTCTTCATAAAATTTTTGGGGTAAAATGAAGAGAGTAATAATTTAATTAAAATCGGTGGATTTAAAAATTGTAAAGAAGAATTTAATTGTTTAACTTGTGAAAGTGTAAAGGATATTAAATTATTAATAAAAAGGAAAAGAGGTTAATTTGCGCAACTGCCATTTTTGGCTCTAATAAAAAGGGGAAAGAAGGGAATAATAACAATTAGGAAAGTAAGGAATGGAGGAAACATAATAAGGGAAAAAAGGGAACTTAGGGTAAAAAGCGAGGTCAACTTAGTAAAGAATCTGCAATAAAGAACCTTCTAAATTGAACTAATTTAGCAACTTCAGTTTAGGGAAAGTATTTAAAACCTATAAGGTAATCTAGGGACACCTAGGAGTAAAAATAGGAGTAACTCTAGGTGGGTGAGGGAAATAAGACAATTTAATAAATTAAATAAATTAGTTAATGGAGAAACGTGGGGGATGAAGGACACTTGTAAGAAAGATAATTTTTCGAAGATTTTATTAAAACTTAAAGAAAATGAAATTTGGGGAAAGTGGGAAGTTCTAAAACTCTATAAAAGAGAGGAAGGAGGAGGAAGAAGGGGATCGACAATTAGCGTAATGTTACGCTGTCGGAATTGTGACTTGACTGATTACTGTGGAGAGTTGGGATTTCCCAGCTCGGATAGGAGTGGTAGCTCGGCCTTGCGAGGCAGGCTGGGAGCTAGATGTACCATCTGGATAGTGTGTGGCCCCTTTGCGGCTCGGGGGGCTAAGGGGAAAGAAGAGTACCCCTAGCGTTGGCTGGGAGGTACCGGTGAGGTCTCGACGGTCGAAGAGAAAGAGAGGCACGGAGCACGCGAACTTCATTCGAGGCAGGCGATAAGGCAAAGGTACGCTCATTGATTTGGTAGAATAGACTGCATTAAGATTTATGATGTAGATCTGCCCGTGTATTGGATAGGTATACTGATTGAAGACATACGTCCTTCGGTACGGCCTTGGCATTTGGTTTATCTTGCTTCCTTGTTGTTTATTTTCTGCGCCTCGTTAGATATAACCCTTGTGATCCTCCCGATGACATAATGTTAGGGACCTAGCCTTCTCTTCTGCTATCATCATTTTATTTGGTGTTATGAGATGAAGTTATTTAACTTCGATCAGTGTTGAACCTGGTTAGCTGGAATGATTGTTTCATTTATTTACCTCGACATTCTTTTTATTGGGTAACTCCTGTAAAAACGTTATCTCGATTGTTAAATTTAGTATTGGATGAAAAATAAGTATCTCATCATTTCCTTTATGTGTTGGTGGAAGAACTTTAACCCTGTGTTGAAAAAAATAAATGGCCACTCTAGCCTGGCCTCTATATCACCTAACGACTGAGTTTTCCTTGCATAATTTATATTGTTGGTTGAACCCCACAGTGTTGCATTACTTCCTTCACATCTTAACTCTGTGATTGTTTCTCTGATGGCCTTTTATCTACGTGTTTTATCTCTGCATGGTATTAATTTACAAATTTTATTTAGAGCCTTCGCCCACTTGATTGACTGCCTACACACATTTTGGTCTGCATTGTATTGGAATCCCTGCTAGTCTGCGTTGGGGAATTGCAGTGTAGTCCCAACGTTTCTGACCGAGTTTCCTTAACCTTGGGCATTGAAACATTACAGTTCAACGTTTTTATTTTTCTGTCAAAGAATTTTACTTTCCAATGAGAGTTTGCTAACAATGAAATTACACGGTTCATGAATTTTTACCGGTCATTGAGATTGGACTTTCATTAAACCCCTTTTATAGGTAATTGTTTGTAACGACGGTTGACTCACGATTGTGAATAGTGTTGACTACTTTCTGTATTATTATGAACTTATGGAAGCAAACTTTTACAGGCTAGCGGGTCCATACTTTGTGTAGATGGCAGAGTGGAATTGAGTTCAAGGTTGATTGTTGTAATCCGGAACGCGTTTCGACTAGGTAGCCCTTAAGGTGGTTAAACCTTGCAGTTCTTAGCTTGTCACCGACTGGAGAATTTCGATGGGTAGTAGTCTGTTACTGTTTATCCTCTCCGTGAGCTACCTTATTGTTACAACCGTTCTCACTGGGTGGTTTGGGTTTAGCGCTGGAGTATCACCACAACGAACTGTTTCTTGGGATAGCCTTTACTTGCCTTCATTTTCCTTAGTTTTTTATTTCTCTACAACCCCTATTATATTTAAATATACAACAGTATATGGACATCGACCTTGTAGATGGCGAAGCTAGTCCGTTCTGGATGCTTGTGCCACCTGTATTTCACCCACCCCCTCTGCCATGTCGAGGTGCCTTTCTCGACCCGTGACCTTCTGAGTCTCTCCCTTCAGTATTGTCTGCCAGTGATTAAGATGACTACGCTTCAGAGCTGTCAGGAGTGGGTGGTGCAATAGAGAAATTGTCGGACACCACGCCCTTCTATTTTCTGCAATTTAGAACCTTTCCTTGTTGTGTTTTCAATGCTCCGTACATGAAAATCTCATCGAAGACCTTGGTCGACACTTGTACCTACTTATCTGGGGAAAACTCAACAACCACCCTTGTGGCAACTCCATGTTTAAATATGAAGAAATTTATTATAATCAAATTTGAGCTTCTTGATCATCCTTCCCTCGCATTATGAACATAATTATATATTAATTTATTATCAGTCCATTACAACGAATTTAATACAACTTACCCTTGATTAAATTTTGTGGTTATAAGACCCCTAAGTGACCCAATGTCGGGAAGTGGCTCTAAGTTGAAGTGCAGTACTTTGTGGTTACAATTTTACATGCTTGAAAATAGATGAGTCCCCTTAAGTTAGAAGAATCTTCTTTTAAATGTTCATGTTGTTGGGTCACTGATTTGATGGAAAGCAACACATTTTTGGGAATTTGTAATTGGGTTGGGTGATTAGTAAGTCAAAATATCTTGAGTGTGTGTGTAAACTTAGTATAATGACTATGATTTGGTCCTTACATTTCGCTTTATATGTTTTAAGAATAAGGTATGGTGATCCATGTCACTTGTATTTATGATGGTTCCTAACCTTAGAATTTATTGTCTTCTCCCTCATGGGTTCTAAAGTTTGGATCAAAATGATTGTTATTGATAAGCAAATATCGTATTTATAACATGTATATGTAAGGTTACTATAATATATATTGTTATTGTAAATTTTAGATGGGATGTTTTGTGATACAAAATAAAATGTTAATGTTAATGTTGAAAAAATATCAATGTAATGTTATTGCTACCTTCTTGCAATGTGATTGTAATATAAAATGTAACGTTTTATGATTATTGTGATCTTATTGTTGAATAACACATAAACGCAATGTCTTTTCGAACTAAGTACATTAAGTTATTATGACGGGGAGTTGCATTTAATTAAATTTACCTTATCATCAAGGATGGGTCGGGTAACCCATAGACTAATGGTAATTAATGGAGAAATTGATCGATAATTAATGCCAATTGATTCGTAGACATGGCCCCTGTCTTAGATAATGGTTGTTTGGTTGTTGACAGAGTCCTTTCTAACTTACGCCTTCCGTAGAGGTCATGGTTGTCATTAAATTTTTGTTGTACTTGGCTGTAATCTTGGTAGGGCTTGGTCTACTTGTGTCGGTCGGGATCTAGACACCTCCATGTTCCTCAGAACAGTCAACAGCCCTGAGAACTTAAATGGTTAAAATCGATGGGAACCTGGGCTTGAGTGTTTCTTATGTGTCTTGGAGGTCCTAACCATTGCAGGGTAGGACAGGTGGGTAGTCAGTCTTTCTTATTGTCGTTTGATTGTCGTTAAATGCATGCAATTACTTGTTGTGCATCTCATGTTGTCTTATTGTGTTCGTCGTGGTTGCATCATGTTCATCATCGGGTGGCGATGTAGAATCGAATGTGTTTGTTTCCCTTGTACACGCACACACACACTTTTAAAAAAAAAATAAAAAATTGCACTTGTTATAAGAGGTTTGTCGGTGTAAGGAGGAGGTTCTTTACAGTTGGATATTCATGACTGCTAGAGCAGTAAGTATTTTGACTGTCTTCTATGTGTGCGTATAAAGGCGTATATTATCATTCTTACTGTAGGGAATTCACTTTAACTCTCCATTAACATCTATACTTATTTCCACCTATAAGTATGTACATACCTATAGCTTTCTCTAAATAAATATAGAGCAATTCACTGTTATAGGTATAGTTTCATCTTGATTCTAGTTTAATAATTGGAAAGCTCAGTTACGTGCTATGGTCCTGCATCTTTACTTATAGAAAATATAAACAAACAAGTATATCTACCTAACTTGGGTCTCATTCTTACACACAAGTAGCTTACACATCAAGCATAGTTAACTCAAAGGATCCCATCTTGTTCTCTACGGTTTATGCCATTAAACAATATTCTAATTACGAAATTTTGAATACTTAAAGGTGTATGACCTCTTGGCAAGTAGAACTCTTAGGAAAAATCGCGCTAAAAATTTGCTTAATTAGTTTAATAGTTTCATATACAATAATTTATGTACTTGTCATGCCCTGTACACAGTGACTTGCAATATGATCTGTCATTTCTATTCTACCTCTATCCCGGATGAAGATCCTCCATCGTTTCTACTTGTCCATTCATTACAGTATTAGAGTTGTTCCTATAAAAAATAATTCCTACTACGTTCCTACAGTTTTATGAAAAAAAAGAGGTCAATCGCGATATGTCAAAAGACTGTGGGCCCAACACTTCAGGGTTTCACGGTTCAAGATTTTGCGATTTCAAATGCCAAACACCGACACACAACAACTCTCGAATTGCGAAAAAGTGAATGGAATGTGGGACCAACACTTCGGGGTTTTAGGGTTCGGGATTTCAGGGTTTACAAACACCTGACGCACAAACAAAATGAAATAATAAATACCAAATTCCGAAATGAGATTAGGGTGTGGGCCCAACACTTTCGATTTTCGGTTTTTGGTAAAGCAATGGAACTCCACATATATGTAACAAGCAAGTCCCGAATGCTGAAATATAAATTTTGTATTTAATCTCTTTTTAAAATCACACGCTCCAACAAATAAACTCGGAATAAATAAATGACCGAGTTTGTAATTGGTAAAAACAAATGATTACCGTGTTTTCTCAAAAAATGAATTCATCAAGAAATAAAATGAGTTTACAAATTCAATAACAGAAAATCATAATTGTAGAGAAAACCTCCAAAACAGGGAATAATCAAATCAATTCAGGAAATACTTCAATCTATCTCACCCTCTGTGTCCATAATTACAATATGATTCAAGTATTTATGGGAAAAAACTTGCCCCTTCGACCTTAGGAAAAATTAAATCAAGGCGGTGATGGTATTTGGTGGCCTGCAAGGCTAAGGTGGCTACCGCTTGACAGTGAACCCTCACGTCTTGAAGGGTCAAGAGGACCACCGATCTGTTGTCATAAAGTGGTGAAATGATTACAAACCAACAAGTTTTTCCTATTATAGAGATGGATTATGACATGACAAATTTCTGCCATGGAAGTACTTCAATACAGAATTAACATACACATATCAACAGTATAAATGATTATTTAACACAGTGAAGGAGTAGATCAACATATTTGAACCAGTTTTGCAGGAAGGCAAAGGGAACAACCACGTTCCTCCCAACCGTAGAATAGGTAGACAAAATTTCTTGCTCGATTCACCCCCTAGCCTGACCATGAATCCATGAGGGAGAATTTGGAAAATTCCTCCTTGGCAATGTCCACAATTCCAGCAGTTATCCTCTTGCCTCACACTTACTCAACAATGCTCATAATAGCAAGGAAAATCCATAGTCCCTTTTCTCTACATACTTGGCAGCGTCCTGCCTCCTCACATATGTTATTTATCAATTTTTCCCAATTATTTTTCCCTCCCTTGGGAATTTTCGAAGCTTTCTAAATCCCTAATTTTCAGGGGTTGCCAATGGCCAAATCTTTGATTTTCCACTTGTAATAATCAGCCCAGAGGTAGTTCGAACATGTTCCCCACTCATGGAGTCATGGTCAACTAAATTTAACATGGTTGTTCCATTTGTCCTCCTACAATCAATATAAAATATTTTGTTTCCATACAAGTGTCATAGTCAAATAGTTAGTTGGGTCTAATCATGTCTCTACCCAACAGTAAAAATAATTAATTACAATTACCAAATTTGAAATTTGGAATTGCCATAAATGGCAAACATTTTTCTAATTCGAATTTACTAAAAATGGAATAAATTTCTAGCAATTTTAAATTTCAAAAATATTTTATTTTTGGGGATGTCACATCCTTTCCCCGTTCAATAAAACAATGTCCTCAGTGTTCGTTCCTTTCTTGGAATAGGATTGGATGAGATTTCCTCAAATCTCCCTCTAACTCCCAAGTGGCCTCCTCAAGACTAAAGTGCTTCCATTGCACCTTTACCTGAGCGATGGATCTGTTTCGAAGTGCTATTTCTCTCCAGTCCAGAATGCACAGGGGTTCCACTTGGAACTTTCCTTCAGGTTCCACATGCACCAAGTTCCAATCAATCCTATGATTAGGGTCATGAATATACTTTTTCAGCAACGAAACATGAAATACATTATGAATTCTTAGATTAGTTGGAAGTGCAAGTTGATATGCTACGGGTCCAATTCGAGCTAGTATCTTGAAGGGCCCACAAAACCTGGGTGCCATCTTGGCACAATTACCTAACTCCAATGAGCTCTTTCGGGCTTTGACCTTCAAATAAAAATGATCTCCTACTTGAAATTCCAAGTGTCTTCTTTTTTGATCTGCATAGCTCTTCTGCTTGTCCTGTGCTTCTTTCAAGTTCTGTTGTACCTTTCTTACCATGCTCTCCATTTATTGGAGCATCTCTGGTCCAATCATGATTCTGTCATCCGGGTTATCCCAACTAATTGGAGTCATACACTTTCTTCCATACAGTATTTCGAAAGGGCTCAACTTAGCTGAAGTTTGGTACCCATTGTTATATGCAAATTTTACCAAGTGCAGGTAGTCTTCCCACTTGCTTGGTTGTGTTCTTACGTACATGCGAAGCATATCCTCTATGATTTGGTTTTTCCTTTTGATCTGTCCATTCATTTGTGGATGATAGATTGTAATGAAATTAAAGTTAGTGTTTAGCCCTGCAAACAATTCCTTCCAAAAAGAGGATGTAAATTTTACGTCTCTATATG
Organism: Picea engelmannii; assembly: GCA_009831015.1. NCBI lineage: Eukaryota > Viridiplantae > Streptophyta > Pinopsida > Pinales > Pinaceae > Picea > Picea engelmannii. Next base: position 298,340 of record ML800821.1, read on the forward strand.
AAATCACCATTTTATGAATACCATGCAGTCTAAAAATTTCTTTCATGAATATTTCAGCAATGTTTATAGATTGAAAAGTAGACTTTACAGGAATAAAGTGTGAAGACTTATTGAGTTTATCGATTACAACCATGATAGAATCATTATGTTTCTAAGTTTTAGGCAAACCTGTTATAAAGTCTAGTGATATAGTCTCCCATTTCCATTCTGGTACAGGTAATGGTTGTAATAGGTCGGCTAGATGCTAGTGCTCGGCCTTAACCTACTAACAATATTGGCACCTAGCCAAGTATTCTGTTGTTTCTCCCTTCATACTAGGCTAGAAAAATAGTTTTCTAAGTGTTGTTATTGTTTTTGATGGCCAGAATATGGTTTCTTATGCACTTCGTCCAAAATTGTTGATTTCAATTATGCTGAATTTGGTATGTAAAGTCTGTTTTTAAGTCGTAATAGTCCTTTCTTGTCGATGCTTAGATCTGGTTTGCCAGAGTTGGCGGTCTTGTTTTGTAATTATGTCATTATCTTAGTGTAATTTTCGTCGTTAATACCTGTCGTCCTTATTCTTTGTTCCAGATCACTTTCTGCCCTGTTGATGTTTATCTCAAATAATCCATGGACTCTTCTTCTTAAGGTGTCTACTACTTTATTTTTCTTACCCTTGATATGTCTGACCTCGAAGTTGAATTCTCTCAAGAAGGATAGCCGCCTTGCTTGTCTTGCATTAAGATATGGTTGGTTAAACAAACATTTCACCCTGCTATTATCCGTCAATAGTAGGAATTTTTTGTCCATTATATAGTGTCGCCACATTTTGAAGGCATGTATTACTGTTGCCAATTATAAGTCATGAGTGACTTAATTTTCGTCGTGTTCTTTTAATTTTCACGACTCGTAACAAATCACGTGCCCTTCCTGAATTAGGACACCACCTAGTCCCTCTTTACTTGCATCAACACAAACTGTGAAGTATTTATTTGGGTCTTCTACCTTCAAAATGGGTGTCGATGTCAATAATTATTTCAACTTGTTAAAGTTGTCTTGACACTTTTGCGACCAGTTAAAATTGGTTCCTTTCTTTTGTAGTGACATGATAGCGTAGGCTATCTTGGAAAACCCTTCTATAAATCTGCGATAATGTCTGGTGATTCCCATGAATGACTGGATATCTACCACATCCTTAGGTACTAGCCATTCCATAATGGCTTTTATCTTTTCTAGGTCTACGAAAATACCTTCTGAGTAAATGACATGTCCTAAATATTGTATTTCTTTTTGATAAAAGTCACATTTGTCCAATTTTGTGTATAGTTTGTGTTTCCTTAATGTTTGCAGAACTATTATTAAGTGTTCATCATGTTCCTCCTTTGTTTTAGAATAGACCAGAATATCGTCGATAAATACTACTACGAACTTGTCTAAGTAATGACTAAAAATGTTGTTCATCAAGCACATAAATGTGGCTGGTGTGTTAGTGAGTCCGAAAGGGATGACTACAAACTCATAGTGTCCATATCTTGTTCGAAAATTTGTTTTGTTTATGTCCTCATCCTTTATCCTAACTTCATGATAACCGGATTGTAAATTCAATTTTGAAAAGATCTCGGCCCCACCAACTTGATCGAACAAATAATTTATCCTTGGTAAGGGGTATTTATTCTTAATGGTCATTTTGTTCAGTTGTCTATAATCGATACATAGTCTTAGAGTACCATCTTTCCTTTTCACAAAGAGGACTAGTGCCTCCCATGGTGAAACACTCGGTCTGACATACTCTTTATCCAACAATTCCTGTAATTGGATTTTTAATTCTGTCAGTTCTGGTAGACTCATTCGGTAAGGTGCTTTTGAGATAGGGGTTGAACCGGGTAGTAGGTATATGGAGAAGTCTATTTCCCTTCTAGGAGGTAATTCTGGTATCTCATCCACAAACATGTCTCTGAATCCATGTAGGACAACAAGGTATTCTAACTTTGGCTTATCTTCTTTTTCTAATAGATTCGTCAATTGGATGGCATAAAATTGAAATCCCTTTCTAATACATTTCTTGAGCTGCATCACTGAAACTTGTATGACTGATACAGATTTTGGTATGCCTTGGGCTGTTCTAATAGTGCCAAAATCATCTTTATAGCTAAGTATCTTTGTATAACAGTCCAGTATTTCTTTGTGTTGTTCTAACCAATCCATCTCGATAATCATATCATAAGATCCTAGTGGTAAGATGTTCATATTGGTCCTTATCTTTTGATCACCTAAGTTGAACTCAAAATCAGAAATAAATTCAACTACATTCCTTTTAGTACCTGTTGCTAGTTGTACCAACCATGATTTTGTGTGCTTCAGTTTCTTAAGTTTCTTCGACTCTACTATATTAGGAGTAATATAACTTAACGTAACTACAGGTTCAATTAAAATAGAAATTCGAGTGTCATGGATTTTACCTTTGATTTCTACCAATGAGGACTGGTGGCCAGCTTGTAGACCATCTATGGATACATTTATCCGATGCAGACTTTTGCCCACATCTCCCAATGTTGAGGCTTCTTGCAGATTATGAACATGAGTTCTGTTTGCTGAAGTTAAATGTGGACAGTTCTTCCTTAGATGAGGCTCTCCACACTCCCAACACTTTAATGGCTCACAGGAGTTGTCCCCAAACTTCTTCATTCCCAGGTTTACCGGTTTACCACTCCCTTGCGTATTCAGATGATTGGAGTGAAAATCCTTCCTTGGGAAACTTTTTGCTGCATTCCAATAAAGAGATGGTTGGTATCCCTTCTTTCGCTAGGTCATTCTATCTTTCCTTTTATCCTTCCAGGTCTTGGGAAACTCTACCCACTGTTTATACTGGTCATATCACATTCGTGCTTTCCTGAATACCTCACTCAAGGATTTAGGGTTGTCAAACTAAATTCTGTCCCAGTAGGCCTGTGGTAAACAACTTAAGAATCACTGGATTTTTACCTTATCCTCCCAGATGTACGGTACGAACCTTAGTAGTTCCAGAAATTTATTTATAAGGTCCTCCATCGTCATCTGTCCGAGTCGTAACTCATAAAATTATTTCGGCTTCCTTTCATAATATCTTTAAGAAAGGTATTGTTTCTTGAAATACTTCATAAAGTCGGACCATTCCAACTATTTCTCCTTTAGACCCTTGGCCAATTTTAAGTCCTGCCACCAAATGTTTGCCTTCCCCTTCAGATTGTAGATGGCCATTCTGACCTTCATGTTGCTGGAATAGTTGTAGATCTGGAAGTATTTTTTGATGTCAAACAACCATGCCAGAGCTTCTTCTCCTGTCCTGGATTCTCCATGAAAGGTAGTTGGTTTAATCTTTTTAAATTCTCCTTCAAGGTGGTCTACTTGTTTTCTTTTTCTGTCTGGTATAGCTTTGTCTTCAACTAAAGGTGTCCCTTCAGATGAACTGTCTCCTTTTTCTATTTCCAGTCCATACTTCTTGGAGGCCCTTTTGCTGACTTCTTTGTCATGGTTAATGTCTTTTGGGCTATTTTTGGTTACTATACTACACAGCAGGACTTCATTTATCTCTTGTTGTTCATGTTGTGCTTTCTTCAATTTTTCATTGTCGGCCTTGAAAACCTTCAGTTCAACAATAAGATTCCTCATTGTGTCCAACACCTCCATGGGTGAGCTTCCATCATTGTTCTGTCTTGGATCTCCAAGAGGTCCTTGCTGCGTATTTCCTTCCATCCTGATTTTTGCACCCTCCTGAGCTACCATAATTTACAAAAACAGAAAGGGATTTCTGTTTGTAACCATAAGATTTATTAGTTTTACATAAATAGGAATAAATACTAAGCAGCTAATATGGCACTGTTCAGGCCCAGTGTTGTATCTTTTTCTCTGATACCATATGTAATGTACCTCAAATTCACCATAAAAAAAAATAAAAATTCTATGACATAATTCAATTTCGTTTAAGCTTTAGAATTTAAGAGAAGGTAAGATACATTTCTGTCCATAATGAAATTATTACACCAGTCTAGTTTACTTCGAAAAAAAAATCTTATGTGGATAAATTATTTCATAATTCTATCACTTTCCTTAACTTTCAAACTACTCCAACATACTTATATGTATATAGGCAATATCTAAACTTAGGTCAAAGGAACCCTTGAGGTTCAGAGAAAGGATCTGGGTGCACAGAATTTAACCTCTGGGTGGTCGCACAAGAGAGAAACTGAAACGAATGGTGGAGACACTTCAGGGAAAAGTGTCGAAATCCAGAGAGACGTAGGATCGCACCAACTTACGAGGGATTTAAGAGATTAGAAGCAGCCCGGGAGAGGAGCTGTATGAACGGTGGAAACACTTCATGGAAGAAGTGTCGAAGTTGAGAGAGTCATTGGATCTTGCAGAGAAGCGAGGAGATTAAGGCTGAGTGTCTTCCAATCACTCTAAGGAGTTGAATTTTGCTATTTCGAAGTTCGAGGTTTGGAGCGGCAAGTTATTTTGGATTCGTTGCATCATGAATTCCCGGTTCGCGAAATTGCGAAACGATCGACACCGTTCATCAAGGAGGACACGTGGCGAGTGGTCCAGGTTCAGGGAAAATCCCAAAAGGTTGTGGATCGTCAATCCAGTGGGATCGTGGACGTTGGTTCAAGAGGAAACTGGACTGTTGATCTCTTAAGGGGGATATTTCGACATTTCGGGGTAGTAGCACCAGGTCACAGGACTGGTCGTATGAAAAGTGACTTAAGGGAGGAGCTAAGGAGTCGTTAGGCCCTATTTCAGGTTTCCGAATTTTGAAGGACAAAGAACAGGAGGAACGCTTGCATTGTGATTCCCCAAATCGTGAAAATTCGAGAGCGCTTTGACGTTAATCTCGTGGTCATAGAGTGATGGTCACGTGGACGGAGGCTAGGGGCGATCCAGAACCATTAAGACCTTTTCGGCATTTTGGCGACCGAGAGATGGAAGGACAAGGAGTCTGGGATTGTCAGTTCTACACATTTAATTATGCTTTTAACTGCAAGGTTGGATCTTCATGACTGCTAGAGTAGTAGGTATTTTGATTGTCTGCTATGTGCGCATATAAAGGCGTATATTATCATTCTTACTGTAGGGAATTCACTTTAACTCTCCATTATCATCTGTACTTATTTCCACCTATAAGTATGTACATACCTATAGCTTTCTCTAAATAAATATAGAGCAATTCACTGTCATAGGTATAGTTTCATCTTGATTCTTGTTTAATAATTGGAAAGCTCGGTTACGTGCTACGGTCCTGCATCTTTACTTACAAAAAATATAAACAAGCAAGTATATCTACCTAACTTGGGTCCCATTCTTACACACCAATAGCTTACACATCAAGCATAGTTAACTCGAAGGATCCCATCTTGTTCTCTACGGTTTACTCCATTAAACAATAGTCTAATTACGAAATTTTGATTACTTAAAGGTGTATGACCTCATGGAAAGCATAACTCTTAGGAAAAATCGTGCTAAAATTTTTCTTAATTAGTTTAATACTTTCATAAACAATACTTCTTGTACTTGTCATGCCCTGTACACAGTGACTTGTAATATGATCTGTTATTTCTATTCTACCTCTATCACAGATGAAGATCCTCCATTGTTTCTACCAGTCCATTCATTACAGTATTAGAGTTGTTCCTATAACAAATAATTCCTACTATGTTCCTACAGTTTTGTGAAAAAACAGAGGTCAATCGGGTTTCGACGATTACAAATGCCGAACACACACACAAAAAAAGACCACACTATTTGCCGAATCGTGAAATGCAGAAAGATTGTGGGCCTAGCACTTCGGGGTTTCGGGGTTCGGGATTTCGCGATTTCAAATGCCAAACGCCAACACACAACAACTCCCAAATTGCGAAAAAGTGAATGGAATGTGGGACCAACACTTCGGGGTTTCGAGGTTCGAAATTTCAGGGTTTATGAACACCTGACGCACAAACAAAATGAAATAAGAAATGTCAAATTGCGAAATGAGATTAGGGTGTGGGCCCAACAATTTCGGGTTTCGGTGTTTGGTAAAGCAAAGGAACTCTGCATATATGTAACAAGCAAGTCCCGAATGTCGAAATATCAATTTTGTATTTAATCTCTTTTTAAAATCACACGCTCCAACAAATAAACTTGGAATAAATAAATGACTGGGTTCATAATTGGTAAAAACAAACGATTACTATGTTTTCTCAAAAAATGAATTTATCAAGAAATAAAATGAGTTTACAAACTCAATAAAAAAAAATCATAATCGCAAAGAAAACCTCCAAAACAGGGAATAATCAAATCAATTCAGGAAATACTTCAACCTATCTCACCCTCTATGTCCGGAATTACAATATGATTCAAGTATTTATGGGAACAAAACTTGCCCCTTCGACCTTAGGAAAAATTAAATCAGGGCGGTGATGGTATTTGGTGGCCTGCAAGGCTAACGTGGCCACCGCTTGACATTGAACCCGCACGTCTTGAAGGGCCAAGACGACCACCAATCTGCCATCATAAAGCGGTGAAATGATTACAAACCAACAAGTTTTTCCTATTATAGAAATGGATTATGACACGACAGATTTCTCCCATGGAAGTACTTCAATAAAGAATTAACATACACATATCACCAGTATAAATGATTATTTAACACAGAGAAGGAGTAGATCAACATATCTGAACCAGTTTTTTAGGAAGGCAAAGGTAATAACCACGTTCCTCCCAACCGTAGAATAGGTAGCCAACATTTCTTGCCTGATTCACCCCCTAGCCTGACCATGAATCCATGAGGGAGAATTTGGAAAACTCCTCCTCGCAATGTCCACAATTCTAGCAGCTATCCTCTTGCCTCACACTTACTCAATAGTGCTCATAAAAACAAGGAAAACCCATAGTCCCTTTTCTCTGCATACTTGGCAGCATCCTGCCTCCTCACATATGCTATTTATCAATTTTGCCGAGTACTTTTTCCCTCCCTTGGGAATTTCCGCAGCTTTCTAAATCCCTGATTTTCAAGCGCTAGCAATGGACAAATAACTGATTTTCCACTTGTAATAATCAACCCAGAGGTAGTTCCAACATGTTCCCCACTCATGGAATCATGGTGAGCTAAATTTAACATGGTTGTTCCGTTTGTCCTCCTGCAATCAATATAAAATATTATGTTTCCATACAAGTGTCATAGTCAAATAGTTAGTTGGGTCTAATTAGGTCTCTGCCCAACAGTCAAAATAATTAATTACAATTACCAAATTCAAAATTCGGAATTGCCATAAATGGAAAAAAAATTCCAAATTCAAATTTACTAAAAACGGAATAAATTTCCAGCAATTTTAAATTTCAAAAATATTTTATTTTTGGGGATGTCACATATAGGTTGAATCCATAATGATTTGTCTTTAATTTGAATCTTTTTCCAATCATACAATGTCTCCAAACTCTCAAGGCATATACAATTGCTAATAACTCCAAGTCGTGTGTTGCGTAGTTCTCTTAAGGGTTTCTCAATTTCCTTGAAATGTAATCTATCACTCCACCTTCTTGCATCAAATCTTTGCCTAAAACTTCGTTGGATGCGTCCATGCATACCAATAATTCCTTGTCCATGTCAGGGAGTTTGAGTATTGGTGTTGTCGTAAAAAACTCTTTGAGATTTTGAAATTCTTCCATGCATTTCTTAGTCCATACGAACTTCTTGTTCTTCTTCAACAATTCCATGATCATATTTCCTATCTTAAAAAAACTTTGACAAATCATCGGTAATATCCTGTTAAACCCATAAATATGCATACTTCTTGTACATTTGTTGGTCCTGGCCATTCCATAATAACCTCTACTTTCATTGGATCCACAATAGTACCTTCACCATATATGATATGTCCCAAGTAATGAATATTCAATTGGTAAAATTAACATTTTGATAGTTTCCCATACAATTTGTTTTTTCATAGACATTGTAGAACCAATCTTAAATGTTCTTCATTCTCTTCTTTCATATGAGAATAAATTAGTATGCCATCAATAAATAATTGAAAAAACTTGTCCAAGTATTCACAGAACACCCCATTCATCAAACTCATGAATACCCTTGGGGCGTTCGTCAATCCGAACGGTAAAACAATAAACTCATAGTGTCTCAGTCTCGTCTTAATTGCAGTCTTAGGGATATATTCTTCTTTAATCCGTAATTGATGATATCTCGATCTCCAATAAATATTAGAAAACATTGTTTCTCCCTTCATCTAGTCAAACAAATCATCTATTCTTGGCAATGGATAATGTTTTTTTATCATCACTTTGTTCAATTGGTGATAGTCAATACAAATCCTCCACAATCCATCCTTCTTTCTAAAAAATATCACCGACGCAGCCCACAATGACACACTTGGACATATAAGTCCCAAGACCAACAATTCTTTCAATTTCATTTTCAATTCCTGGAATTCAGGTGTTGACATCCAGTAAGGCGTTCTCGCTATAGGTTCAGTTTCAGGTTTCAAGTCTATTGTAAACTCCAACTCTCTTTCAGGCGGTAAACCTAATAACTCTTATGGAAATGCATATGCAAACTCTTTCACTCCAAGAAGGTTTTATAATCCTTCCACCTAGCCCTTTTTGTTTTATACTAAGGCTGCATAAAGATTGCACCCCTTGTGCATACTCTTCTGTAGTTGTAGGGAAGAAATAAATCTCAAGGAAACCCCTTCGTTCCTTCCTATAATCACTCTACTATGTCCCAAATCATCTATCAAACTTAATAGTTTAGTCTTACAATTAAGTATCGCACCATGCAATTCCAACCAAACCATACCAATCACTATGTCATAAGATCCTAAGATAGGGACATATAGGTTGGACTTTGTTACAAAATATCCCAAGTTAATGCTACAATCCATAACATTTCCTCCAACCTTTTGTTTGTCACCCGATGCCATTTCTACGTATCGGAAATCGTCCTACTTGACTACATTTACCTTAATTCTCTTTAGTGTTGCAGTAGAGATAAAGTTATTTCTAGCACCTGGATCTATCAATATACTAAAATTTCGGTCGGTGATTATACCTGATGTCTCGAGCAAAGTCGACTGGTGCTCAGCCTGGAGGTTGTTCATTGATGCATGTATCCTATGGGCCTTGCAAAAATCTCCAACTTTAGTGGGTCCCGATGATCCAGTCACTCCGGCCTTCTGAATCAGAAAGTCTCACTAGTAATGTGGATCTTCACATGTCCAACATCTAGTCTTCAGTCCAGTTCTCCTCGTCCATGAAGTAGAAGTTGTTAACCTAATAGTCTGTGATCCTGGTCTGTTTTGTTGAACATTCCTAAACTAATTTTGTTTTTGCGGACAACGTTGTTGTTGCTCATGCTATGGTCCTCTGCCAGGAGTCCTCTGCTGAGGAGTTTGTCACCGTGGTGTCATGACCATAGGTCCTATGGGTGTACCACAATGCCATGAAGTCGATCTGGATGGTGTCTAATGTGGTTGCGCTCCTAATGACATCTCTTCAGTATATCCTACGACCACCCTATCATAAGGCATTAAACTCATTAATCTAGAGCTCAATGAATTCATCGGACAAGTACCTCTCCCAGAATCGGTCCTTGAACAACTCCCATGACACGTCTTCCATGACCAAGTTTAGTTGAGGTAGGAATATCTTCCACCAAAGTAGAGAGATCTCTTTCAGTTGAAAGATATCCATATGGAATTTCATGTTGGAGGTGTAATCACGAAGTTTGAATTGCATCACCATGTTCTCCAACCAAGCCTCGATGGCTAAGGCATTGATGGCACCCTAGAACTCGAGAAACTTCACCTTCTCGAGTTCTCTGTGCATACTACTAGTACTAGTTGGAGTGCATTGTGAACCATCATTGGGTAAAAATGCTTTTCCCTCATCTCAATCCAAGATATTAATTAATTCCTCTAACATCCTCTGGAAGGATCTCATCATACCTACCACATCTCCCACAACAACCATCTCCTGCTTAGTAATCTTCTCATATCCCTGGGGGTTATACCCTTCTGGCATGGTTACTATCGAAGGTGTCACACCTCTTCCTACAACACCACGTCATCTACGTCCTCTACGTCCTCTAACCATTATTACATGCATGTACAATTTCAAAATTCAATTAGCGATAAAATTTTAATCATTTATTTAACACAGTGGAAGGTGTAACGATCCAATTTCACAGCCTTGAACCCACTGTAATACCATATGTAATGTCCCCTCCATTATGACATCAATTAATTGAGTACAATAGAGAATTTTTTTTTTTAAACAATTGTTAGGACAAGTGATATGCAATAACGACATACATAATAATTACACATTCAATTCTCATCTCATCACTACACAACAAGAAACCAAATACCACATAAAAAAAATTGAGATCAACCATATCAAATAAATATAACAAAGAACATCTACCCACCCAACCTATCCTACAAGGTTAGGACCTCTAAGATACATAATCAATGCTCAAGTCTAGGATTCATCTGATTTATTTTGACCATTTAAGGTCTCGGGACTGGCGACTGTTCTAAGGAACAAGGAGATATCTAGTTCCCTTAACCATCATACTATTCCAATTATCGTGATTAATCAACAACAATACTAATCATAAATTATATACGCACACATTAGTCTACTACAAATTAAACATTCATTTAAGAATTAAATGCATGTGGAATAAGAATGTAACGACCTGCTAAACAACATAAGATAAGAGTAATTACGAAGTATTAATTCAAGGACAAATAATTTGTATGACGACAATTAAAATGTTCTATCATATTATACCCTCATTATATTTTCTAAGGAACCAATTATACTTCCTCTACATCATTAGGAAGTTCCAAAAAACAAATATATGAAGCATCTTAGAGGGTTTATCATACGGAGTTTCTTCAAGTAATAGCTTATGTTAACATAGTTTAAACTCAATATCCATTATATCCAAATCTTACTATTATAAAATTTAATTATACTAGGTACCTTAATTAAAATCTTTTACAATCAGTTAATAGTTCAATACTATCAAAACCAGGTTGATAATCATTAACATCATTCTTTGATAGCTTATCCATAACTAACTTATGTGAATCTACTTCGACATTCTAAGATTATACATAATAATTAAGACAAGTAATGTTAACTCAATACAAGGTAGACCATTCTCCAAGATAGAAAAAAATCATAACTATCCCACAAAATAAATCCTAACCTTAAAATATCTAACGATTAAATATCTACTAACAATTTCGTGTGTCTCCAATAACAATCATTATGATTGAACTATATAAAAATATTTTCTTTTAATCCATTCTTAACAAATAATCCTAAAAGAACTTAATTTATTTATTATTGTTAAAACATTTATCTAGTCATCTTAGAACTCATGGTTCTTGGGTGTAAAGTCCAAGGCTTACTAGTTCCTAAGGAAACCATACCCCATCGAAAAACTTCTAATAAGAGATCAATTATTTTTCTAAGGATTTAAACACATCTCACCCAATAACTAGATTAAGTGTAGAGATGTTTGGAGATTTTCTAAAAGTATTGAAATCAAGGGGATGTCCAGTTATCCTTTTCAAATTCTCTAGTTGTACAATAACTTCATTCTAATGTGCAAGGATAAACTTTTACCTTTAATTATCCATTTCAACATATGCCTAATTTTTCACCGATCATGTTGAAATCTTAAGGCTCATCCATCTAAAGTTGCGATGATATTTGAATGTGATAACTGAAATGTACACTTAAATCTAAAGTTCATTTAACAATTTTATCCATAATAGCGTGGGGACAATCTAGCTAAATAAACTGACTAAAACAAGGATAAGGTTAAGAATTTTATTGAAGGATAAGAATGTTATAGCTCAAGATAATTTATGTTGCAAGAGAGATCTTCTCGATCATTTGTTTTTTTAGACTCAACGCTTAAATTTTTTTACTAAGATTCGGTGGTCCTACACAAGGATCGGTGGCCCGAGATATAAGTTCAATGTAAGTCTCAACTCAATCACTTTACCAAGTGGTAAGTCACATCCATAATCTGAATTCACTACGCCAAGTGCCAAATCCCAAGACATGATCAAGGGGAAAACCATGAATTTCCAGGAGTCTGTGTGTGCACTACGTGACAATTCAACCAAAGAACATTGCAACTAAGAGTTAACAGTTGTTCCAGCAGTTCTTTAAAACAACATAATTTAATCGCATATGATAGAAAACTAAAGACTTTGAATAAGGAAAATCTTTGTGCATCTGACCACGCACTAAATACGATATCCACGTGAAACCGAAAGATTAAGAATTTGTGATTTGTGAGAAATCATTAGGAATAGGGCTAAATTATTCTAATAAATTTTATATCATTTAAAGAAATATGGAAAGATTACATAAATTATGAATATAATAGATTCCAACTTATAAAATAAGTATTACGACAAACGTCTCGACCTTCCTATCCAACGTTCACTATCTAATAAGATTTTATTAATTAAACTCCCATTCCAAAATGACTACTGCGTGTCCAATACTATGAAGAACAACAAATTATACTCTCATTTAATCATAAATATGTCAAGGAATCCAAAATGACTACTACGTGTCCAATACTATGAAGAACAACAAATTATACTCTCATTTAATCATAAATATGTCAAGGAACGAGAGACGGTAGAAGGTTACAAAATATACGAGGCAATCACAAACATGGCTAAAATTTTGACAAGAAACAAAATAATGTCAATTCCAACTTACTAAAGAAATCGAAATCGAATGGAGGTTCCTATGACCAAACTAAGTGTACTAAGTTTGAGAAAGAGAATGTAACGACCCTAGTTGGATAAATGTTTAAAGATTATAAAGTAAAACTAATTAGGGGATTAATTGTGGTAACAAGTTATTAATTAAACAAAGATGATTCAATAATCTTAATAAAGTGAGTTATTAATTAATTAAAGGATATAATTGTGATTAACTAATTAAATATTTAACTACAAGTTACATTTAATGACATGAGAAATAAATTTAAGAGATCAATGTTATATGTTATAAAAATGGTTACGTACCCAACAAGGGATAACCTGTGAATTCCGAGAAGATAAAACATTAATGGAAGGATAAGGGACATGCACGGGGGTGGTTGAGGAAGTAACTGCATGAGTTGGTGAAGGAGGAATAAGGGAGGAAGGGAGGTGGACGTGAGGGTATTCGACGGAGGATGGATTATGGGAGGATTGTGAGATTTGTTGTGAGCAGAGAGTTTCTGGCTGTGGCTTTGATCAGTTGAGGCACCGAGTTACTGGAGGTTTTGGGCATGGGGGCTAGGATATCCATAGATATCGTGGAGCTAGGTAGTTTTCCTAGTTGACAGGGAGGAAAGTAGGTTTGGGCAGTTATTCTTTGTTTGTGGTAGGGTTGGTCTGTGTATCAGGTAGCAGGAAGGAAACAACAAGGCAACAAAAATTAGCATCAGAACCAGGTAATCTGTTAAACTATGTATTTATTTCATTCTGCCATGAAAACATTATTCATTGATAAATTTAAGTTACTGAAGTTGCTATTATGAAGATTGTTGTTATGTTATGAAGTTATTATCTCAGTTCATGAAATAAATTGCTTATGAAAATAAATGATGTTTAGAATTATATGGCTGTTACATATGGTATTAGAGCATCTTAGTTCGAAATCTGGGCCTAAGGGCCAAAACCCCAAATGCTAACTCCAGCCATGCTTAACCTGAAAGCAAAACACATCAGTTGTGTCTTAATAGATTATGTCAAGCAACATTCAGCTTGACCCAATATGACTCATACAGTATCAGAAAATATACTCAAGATAGCACCCCTACATTATCCAAGCAAATGGTCTCATATATATCACAAACAACCATTTTAGGTAATACCCTTTTACTAGATCATAAATGGCTAATACAGTCTTAGTCTGAATATTCAAAGGAATGCCATTTAAAATAGTGGCAACAAACCAGATAGTTTGAAGGATCACTTCCCACAAAATGGCTACCCTTAAAGCAACATGATAAAGCTATTAAGCATGAAAAGAGAGTTGGTAATATAATTTTATTTGAGCAATAGTTGTCCATGAAGTTTCAGGTAAGATAGACACCTGAAATCGATGAAAATGTCGAGGGAAGATTCTATCGAAGGCTTGAAGTTGGCAAGATTCAATAACTACACGAATTATACTATATAAAATGCAATAGGACTTTTGCAAGACCTTGAAAAGGCCTACTTCATCTCGAACTTACCTAAATGAGGAGCTGCCAATGCGCAGCAGGAAAAAGGGAGATTCAGAAGACTTGTATCGCACAGAAAGTGTGTAAACTACTTGCCTGTATTAGCCTCGGTGAATTTTAATAATGAAAAATCTCAGGAACTCTAGACCCATACAATTTTAACCGTGTCGAAGAGAGCAATTTTGACACCACATAATGCTCATGCAACTATCATTATCCCAAAATCGGAGATGTCTATTACACCGGAGAACGGATCTGAGCCATCAGATCTCGGGTAGATACCCGACAGCCGTCGGATCTACATGGAGTTGTGAGGGAGTTAAGTCCATGAGGACAGAAGGAGAAATCCCGATGACAGGTGTGAAGGCATCAGTATATCGGCGTTCATGAAATCGAGATTCACGAGGTCAAGGAAGTCGGGACATTTTAAGTCTCGAAATAGCGAGATCGGACCTGGACCGTCCATCCATTTAGGACGCGTGTCGGAGATCCGAAGAAAGTCGGGGATCGGCATATCGGGGATTTCATGGACACGAAATCTCTGCATTTCGAAATCGTGAAGTCCAAAATCCCGATGAGTGGGGCCAGCTGACCACACATCAGAGAGGGAGGATAGTGCCATCGTGAGGGGCCAACTGTCAGCAAACCGAAGAAAGTCGGGGATCGGGATATTGGGAATCCTATGGACACATGCACTTTGGCATTGAAAACCCTGAAACAATGAGAGACGATCAGGACCATCCCTTCTAAGGATGCGTGGCAGTGATCGGAGCCATCGGGAAGGGTCCCGACAGGAGGTCGTCCATCGGGCCATCGCGAATCGGGAAATCGCGGATCCCGTGGACAAAGTATCCATGCACTATGAAATCACAAAATGCGATTTCCCGATGGGCCAAGGGACAGCGGGGCCCACAGAAGGGTCAACGGTGGACAGGTGGCAGATTGCATCACGGATCCCGTGGACAAAGTATCCATGCACTACGAAATTGCGAACCCCGAAACCGCGACGTGATTAACTTAACTCTTAAACCTTCATTAAAAAGGATTAATTAATTGATGTTTTAATTAGGCCTTAATCACATCGCGAAATCGGAGATCGGGGTTTCGTGATTCTTTATTACGAGAAAACCCGAATCCCAGTTTCATTAACAGTTAACCCGCAAAAGTTAAAGTTATACCCACTTTCAATAAAATTTTAAGGGGGCGCTGGAAAATTTATATTTTGTAAAAAATTTAACCATTCGTTGACCAAAGGTAAACGCTAAATGACATCGCGAAATTTGAAGTGAAGAAATTCTTTCTCGAGAAGGACCGAAACCCCGATGGGAAGCCACAAGGCAGCGGTCATACCGGAGCAGGTCACATGGACCTCGATATAGTTGGAAGAGGCTAACGCACAAGGAAGAGGCGTATCGGGTATCGGGATATCACGAATCCCATAGACGTGGGGTTCATGCATTATGATATTGCGATGTCCAAAACCCCGATAGGGGACAGGGCTGTGGCCTTGTGGTATAATGGTCATATGGGCCAAGGGCTTAGCCAGGGGGGGCTAACGCACAAAGTACCGCATCGGTAGATCGGTAATCGGGAGATTGTGAGGACAGAAGTTCGTGACAGCGAGAGTCACGAAACCCCGAATCCTGACAAGGAATAGGACTACGGTCACATAAGAGAGGGTCGTATGGGCCCAAAGCATAGCCAGGAGGGGCTAAAGTCTGAAGGGAGTGCATTGGCATATCGGAGAATTGCGAGTCCTAAGGACTTGTGAGGTTCGACATTTAGAAACCCGAAACTCCGATGTAGGACAGGACTAGGGTCACATGGAACTTCGGTCATATGAGATGGATGTCTATCCTGGAGGGCTAGTACATAAATTGTCGTATCGGTGAATCGACAATCGGGTCTTTGAAGAAACATAAATTCTCGACATTGGGGATTATGAAACCCCGAAACCCGAAACTGAGTCGAGAATTTCACAGTTAGGGGCAAAAGGCCATGGGAAATATTGGAAGAGGATGTATATGCATACATATATACCCATTTAATTACATGCATATACACAGATAAATAAATTTATAAATACAAAAGAAATAAACCGAAAGCAGAACACCAAAATCCGTACAGAGCTGGAATTACAAGCAAATCATTTTTATTTCGCACTGCAAAAAAAAAAATATAGGAAATTACCCTTTATCACCAAGGTATAAGAAAGGTTCATGCAAATTCTTGACTTGATCAACTCCGCGTTCTTCACGAAGGTACTGAAACTGTGCACAAGCTGGCGGACTGAATCGTACCTCTTACCATACCTGAGGGAGAACTCCGCAAAGTGTACAGACAGGGGATTGGTTCCCAATATTTTAAAGAGACTGGACTCCAGGTCCTGGATCTTGTCAGTGACCATATCAATATACTCTGTTTCTGCAAATGATCTAGCAGCAGATACAGCAATACCCAACACTACCAAGGTGCTCAGAACAATGGCAAGGATGTGAGCCATGGCAAGGGAGATTCTAGAAACCTCTAAACAGAGCAGAGACAAATCTGTGGTAGACAAAGACTGATGCGAGGAAAGTCCCAGCGAATGAGAAAGTGGAGGCAGAGGAAGGATGCATAGAGAGTTGAAAAGCTGACAGGTGTAGAATGATGGGGTTAGATATGAGGGAACTAGAGGAAGTCAGACGGGCACGTGGAATCCATGTGTGCCCAAATCCTTGTGTGTTCGTTCATTTACTTTTATATTTTTAAGTGTAAAAAAAATTAATAATAGTTTTAAGTAAATTAAATAATTCAGTATAAATAATTTATTTATATATATATATAAAGGTCAAGTTAGTAAAATTAAAGAAAGGTTAATTGGGTCGAATTAGTGTAATAATAATTTTAAATTAATTATTTTATTTAAGTATAAGGTTAATCTACATTAAAGTAATTAATGATGTTAGGGCTTAGACTAGGACAAGCGGGAAGGAGGTGGCATATGTACCAGAAAATGACGAGTAAAGCACAAGGCTAATGTAGCTACAGGGTATGGGAACCAATAATTCTTTTCGCAAGGGCGAAAAAACCAAGCTTAGATGCTTAATCCTAACCCAAACCTAACCAATCCCCTAATGGAGTAATGTCTATTTACAGACAAGTAAAGGAAACTTACACCTAACCCTGTTTCTAAGTTTAAGTAGCACCAATTTGAAACATCCTTGAACTCACCATGACAACTTTGGGTGATGTAGGTTAAGGTATACGATATGGTCAGGACTTGAAGGGGTCGAGGTAGAGGAGCATTGTCACATGCACCGCCAACACCACCAACACTACCACCACCATCGCCTGAACTAGCCCTCATACTACGCTCGTTGGAAGCCATTAACGAGACTTTAAAGGGGCGCAAATTGACAGGGACTGAAGTGGAACCTCCACCATCTGGAACGTGTAATCCAGAAGTGTCAAGGGATTCAGGGGGAGGACTTCCACCTGAAGACATCACGCGAGAATTGCATAAGAACAAACTTCCAGAGTTTGTTGGAGGTCGTGCCAGTGAACGTGCAGAAGCATGGTTGGAAGGCATGACAAGGTGTTTTGCCTTGAGGGACTATGCGTCCAAATCGAAGGCAAAGATCACAATTTTTCAGTTAAGAGACAACGCCTTGAACTGGTGGGGAAACTTGGAAAGACAACTACACCTTACCCCAGACACAGTATCTTGGGAACTTTTCGAGGAGAGGTTCCGAAGGAAATATCTACCAGCCTACTACGAGGAACAACAGATAGGGGCATTTCATGCCTTAGTACAAGGAAACAAAACTGTAGAAGAATATGAGATCAGGTTTATGGAACTGGTCAAGTACATTTCGTATATGGACAATGACCAACGACAGGCAGAGCGCTTCGTCTATGGATTGAACCCGAAGATAAGAGCTATGGTGCGGATGTGGAAATCGTCTTCAGTGGTGGAGGCGGTGGAAAATGCACGATACGCGGAAGAACACATGAACTTAACCGGGGGTACAAGATCGACATTTTCACATCGCCCAGGATTCGTAGGAAAGACCTCGAGGACATTTCCTAGGGGAGGGGGCTCAAGGCCACCACCTTATGGTAACAGGGTCGTGCCAAGGACAGTAGCTGCAGGGATTTCAATGGTAGCTAGTGCAACATCTCATTCATCGCCAATGGTGCAGACAGGTCCACGACCATCTAGGGGAACAACTAGTAGGGGCAGGGGTTCCAGGGGAAGGAACTCATTTCAGAGTCATCCACATAACAGTGCACCGGTTCAATCTCGTATTACCTATTGGAGATGTGAAGGACCCCATTACCCATGGGACTACCCAAAGTTACAATTAGGGTTTGTGCATAGAGAGGGAAAGGCACTGATGGGGAGATCAAGTAGCAGCCACAAGATTTACGTAGCGGTTAATAACCGCCAGGCCGAACATCAATCCACAGTAGTAGAGTCATCAGGTACGCTAAATCATATCAATGTTAAGATTTTGTTTGATTCTGGTGTGACAAATAGTTTCATTTCACCATCTACATTAGAAAAGAGTGGGATGGCAGCCTACGAGCACGATGACTTTAAACAAGTCGAGATGGCTTCACGGGAAAAACAAGATATAGGACCTAGTGTCGATAATTGTATAGTAGAACTAGGAGTGTGCACTACCAGGTTGAAGGTATACGTCACTGCTCTTGGGGCATATGACTTAATCATTGGAATGGATTGGTTAGCAGCTCATCGAGCTTTGGTAGATTGTTTCGCAAAGAGGGTGCTTTGTGTCAATGATGAAGGAAAACCAGTAGAGATCCAGGGTGTACAGAGAAAAGTGTCATTACGCTTTATATCAACTATGAAGGTCAAGCGATGCTTGAGACAAGGGTGTAAACTTTATGTAGTGGAAGCAGTGAATGAAAGGAAGGGACCCTCATTAGATCAGTACCTGGTATTGTCATAATTTCAGGATGTTTTTCCGAAAGAGTTACTGGGGTTACCTCCTGAGAGGGAGCTTGATTTTACTATTGAGCTAAAACCTGGTGCAGAACCAATATCTAAGACACCGTATCGGATGACGGCGCCAGAACTTTGTCAATTGCAAATGAAGTTGAAGGAGTTACTAGACTTAGGGCTAGTAAGGCCCAGTGTCTCACCTTAGGGTGCACCGGTAATTTTTGTAAAGAAGAAGGATGGATCATTACGACTGTGTATAGACTACAAGGACTTGAATCGTGGTACAGTGAAAAATAGGTACCCAATGCCGCGAATAGATGACCTCTTCGATCAAATGAAAGGAGCAGCGGTATTCTCAAAGATCGATTTGCGATCAGGGTATCATCAGTTAAGGATTAAGGAAGGTTATATCCCAAAACCTGCCTTTCGAACTCGGTTTGGACATTACGAGTTTGTTGTGGTACCTTTCGGATTGACCAATGTGCCATCAGTATTCATAAGCCTCATGAATGGCGTATTCCAGAAGTACTTAGATCGATTTGTACAAGTTTTTCTAGATGACATTCTCATCTATTCTAGGAATGAAAGAGAACACGAGGAACACTTGCGAATAGTGTTGTCTTTCCTTAGAGAGAACAAATTGTATGGGAAGTTGTCGAAGTGTTCCTTCTTCCAGAAAGAGATCCACTATTTAGGTCACATCATTTCAGGCAAAGGAATCTCGGTGGACCCAGAAAAGGTGAAGGCCATTATGGAATGGCCAGTGCTGAAAAATGCCCATGAGGTGAGAAGCTTCATGGGGCTAGCGGGTTACTACCGGATATTTGTGGAAGGATTCTCAAAAATAGCAAAACCAATCACCACTTTGAAACACAAGGGGGTTAGGTCTGAATGGACATAAGAATGTGATAGTGCATTCATTGAGCTTAAGAGTTTACTAACTAGTGCGCCAATTCTACATGTGCCAAATATGGAAAAGGACTTCACGGTCTGCACGGATGCCTCAAAACAAGGGTTGGGGGTCGTGCTAATGCATGATGGAGGAGTAATAGCTTATGCATCAAGGAAGTTGAAGAAACATGAGGAGCTATACGCGACTCATGATTTAGAGTTAGCAGCTGTAATTCTAGCTCTAAAACATTGGAGGCACTATCTTGTGGGGCGAAACTTTGAGCTCAAAACGGACCATCAATGTTTAAAACATCTCTTCACTCAAAGAGATCTGAATGCCAGGAAAAGGCAATGGAGTGAGTTTATGAGTGAGTACGATTTTGGTATTTCATATATAAAGGGAAAGGAAAATGTGGTCACAGATGCCTTGAGTAGGAGACCACGTATCTTCTCCTTGGTAACCTTAAAGGTCAATCTGAGGGAACATGTGTTGA
>ML800821.1:323694-366226 GCA_009831015.1 Picea engelmannii
AAAAAAAAAAAAAAAACAATAACACCCAAGCTTGCCTCTCAAGGAAGAGATTTCACTCCTTTTTAGATTGGTATCCCAACTCTCACAAGTAAAAAATAGTCCCCAATAATTTTGTCAGCATAACCTTACCAAGAATAAGTGAGATCCATTTTCCTTCTACACCATCTGTTTTATAGAAATTTCCTCACCGACACATGTCCTCATGCACAAATAATTAACTTTTTAGATTAAAGTAATTATGATTATTCACCCACACACTTATAACACTCTCCCCACGTTGCACAAGTAATTATCATTTTTTTTTATTTTAAAATCCAATTTCCCTCACATTCGCCAATGTGTTCCTATTTTCTCTCTTAGTTGTCCCTTTGGTCCCCAAAATCTCATTTAATGAGTCTCTCCTAACTAGATATTGGTTAGAGTTGGATTACGAGTCTTCTTCTAGTTATACTAGTGGTAGATAGACTCTATATACCATTCTATGTGTACACCTATTCTCTCATATTTATTTCTTTCTATTTAAAAAAAATCCCTTTTAATATTTTCATGCACATAGGTTCATTCTATCTAATCTTTAGATTTTTCTCACTTTTTCCTTAAATTGATTTATCTCTATTCTTTTAATTTAGTCCCGTAACTAAACTTAGACCTAAGCTTAGTCTTTGAATTAGGCTTATAATTTATTGGGATTTATAATTAATAAATTCATTGTTTAAATAATTATTTTAATCCAACAAGGTCTAATCATTTATGTGTTTTCTAGGCCACCTAGATTTATTGACTCAAGTTTTTAATTACGCGATGTGCCCTTCAGAGCACACCTCAGTGCTATAAGGATTCCACTCTCCTTTGAATGGATTTGGAAGTTGTTCGACCCTTCAGAGTCAACACTCCATTTGGTCATCCTTGTGAGAGACTAAGGGCTTCTAAGGAATAAGGAATATGCCTTATTGCGCACTCCTTAGAAATCTTCGTGAGTGATTGTCTCAGTCCACCCTCACGACATTGTGGACCTCTCGAACTAGGTAATAATTAACCTACCATTCCACCATGAAGGGAGTTCTAGTAGGCTATGACAGGGACACTGCCACACCTCTCCCTCAATGTATGGTTTTTGTGCATGGCCCCTCTACTCCTTATGTGAGTCGGATTAGCAAGCATCGTCAAGCCTATATCCACTGACAAAAACTTTGTCAATAATCCATATACATAAATGATACTATAATAAATCATATGTCACAAGTGTGTAAAATGAAATTCTCAATCAAAACACAATTCACTCCCTGACTCGATCCAGAGTCCAAGGAAGTCCATTGATGCCGTCAACATCCATAAACTATGATGTGTCCTGCACACTCATAAAAACTTGTCAATAACATTTTCCAATACATATACATAGAATAACAAGAAGTCAAAAAACATCATCATCATCATGCATAATCCATAATAAAAACGAATCACAATGTACCATAGCCGGATCACTTGCATGCAAGTGTCCTCAAAGAATAAGTCAATAAAAGTGTGCTCAGTAGAGAAAGTTGTTACACTTCTCTACCCATGCCCTATGTCCTATCCTACTACGGTGCAACACATGGTTACTATTCACCCCTACTCCATGCTAGGTATGTCATCTAATCACATATTCCCCTAGCAGGTTGTGACTCTTCTTCACTCAAATCATGTTCCTCGACCCTTGCGATGAATGATTTTTTGTTCCTGCATTTGGGAGAAGGGAATTTTGTTGACTTCCCAACCCTTGGTTTGTTTTGAATTCTAGCTCATGCCACCTATTTACCAGCGTTGTTTTAGTCAAAGGCCCTTGAGGGATGGGGATACTGGCTGGTGTAGCACGTTTAGAAATTATATGGATCACTTGTGTATTCACCCTCTACCTGACTAGCCAATGTCATTTGCATGAACACATGTGTTCATAGGGATTTTTCATAGGAAAAAATATTTCCATGTTTGACTCCACCACTTGTGCCCACTCTCGTGAGTGTTCTTGGTACATTCCCCACCATTGCATAGGTATTCCTTCCAACACTACATATAGAACCTATTTTCTATGGGTAATGAATATTATGCATCTAGGAAAGAAACCCATCCACTAAAGTTGTTCCACATAACTACTACAGGTTAAAAGGTCTTATTCCAATCTTCTTCATTGCTTTAGTAATTCACATGCATCATATAGTTGAAACCTCATAAATCTTATTCTACCATCTCGCCATATAATCCTATGAATCTGTGTCATATGAGCACACACTTCTCTATCTTAACTCATCTTATGTTGTGGAATTGATATAATATTCCTTATTCCTTGTAATCTAAAATATGTTTTCAACAATAGAGCTTCACACATCCTTATTCCTGCATTTATATATAGTGGAACAATGATGCAAAAGGTATCTATTTCAAAGGACATTTTTCGTTTCTTCATTTTCAAAATTGCATTATTGTCAAATGCCTAGTCAATTCCAATTAATGCGGGGTGGGGATCTGAGTCATCCATGATCTCAATCACTTTGAAGTTTGTTTTGGTTTTCAAACCTTCAATAATCACTTCTACCTACTCCAAGAGGCCGATAGGATATATTTGGTATTGTATAGTCAACTTAAGTTGAATTGGGAACACACAAAGTTTGGCTTGCCTATCAACTCCCAATATTTCTTTAGCAATATGTTTAAATAAAATATGAGGTTCAACATGTCATCGTCCATCTCATAGCTTCCAAGTTCAATTGTCATTTTGAACTCTCTTCCTATGAATTGATGTTTTCTCACCTGGTGCACATCCCTTAATTGCAATGGGGAATATTTAGCTACAACGTTATCCTCTTCCAACACACATCTTGTCAAAATACATTTCAAATTATTTGCAGCATCATGATCACTTAGGGTTTTCCAACAATAGTGTAAGAATTTTCTTACTTGATCCTCACCTTGCTCCAAACAACAAGTGTTGCACTGCATTTCCTCTTGCATTGTGCATTGTAGAAAATCACACACACTCTCCTCTATTACATTCTGTTAGTCTCATTGTACATCTTCTTGTTTGTTGGCTTCTTCTACCAACCTATGTGTTGGTTTTTGTATCTCCTCATGCAAACAAGCTTGCTCCAATGATTTTTTTGTTGCATGGTGTAACTCTTCACAGATGCAAGCCTCCTACAATGATATTTCTATGTCTCTTTATACTTCTTTGCACAGCCTAGCCTCCTCTATTGACCTTTGTTTCATTCGCTATAACTCTTCACGTGCTCCATCCTCTTCTAGTTCCCTTCTTGCATTGCATAGAAATTGTTTTTGTTGTGCAACATTAAAGATAGGAGGTTCTCGTGCCTCGTTTCTGAGCTTCCCTTCCACGTTCTAACCAAATATTTTTTCATGCTTGATCCGAAAAGATCTTTTAAAGACTATGGTTAAGTTTATAAAGCATGATTTCATTGACCATTTAGGAATTGAAAAAATAGGAATAATTAATGATGTAACATGGAATCCATAATAAGATATACATATCTGGAAATAAACACAAAGTATCAACAAACCATAAAAACAAAGTTGTTAATGGAGTTTGGAAATATCGCCTATGTCTCTGGGCCTTTCTCTCAGTGGGCGAGGCTTTCTTATTTCTCTTCAAAGCCTCAAACGTACATCATAAAAGTGTCAAATGTATTACAAAATGATATGTCTATGTTCTACTAGAACTCAAGAACTCAACACAAATGACGACACTGAAAACAATTGAATGAAGATCCTAGAAATGGCCCACAAAGTTCCTCTCCTCAATAGCTTCCCTGCATAAAAATGGCTTTGACTATCAAATTCCTCAGCATTTCTCCTTGTTTGAACCTCCCTCGGGCTTCCAAGAACCTATGATTTATATAGGTTTGAATTTGGCAACAATATCCCAACTTTCTTCGAAGATATGGCCTAAAAATGGGCTCCAAATCCTCCAATAATGGACAAAATCTCCCAAAATAGATTGAAAATCCACTAAAAATCATATAATGTAGTTTTAAAACCCATGTTTGGGAATAATTCAGGGTGCATCCCCTATTACCGGGATCCTAGTCATATGGTAGGCTCCATGTGTCCTTGGGTTGGGTGCTATTTGTTGAGCCTTGGGTCATTAGGTCCTGGTCCTATGTGCATGGCCATATGGCCATGGCTCTGTCTCCCACGTGCCCCAACTGCCCTGGCTCCTCCGCTCCTAGCCCCTGGTCTCATGGCTTGGTGCATGTGTTCTCGACTAAGTCTCCACGCGCATATGAATTGGTTAGACCCTAATTTTCATCCCCTGTTCGGTCGAGGTTGGCCCCTGCCGACCAGGGCGTATCGCCCACAACACTCCAACCAAAAATTAAATATGGAATCCTCTGAATAAAAAAAAAGTTTCATCTTTCGTCATTTTGGTTAGCCCAAGGGTGTTAGGTCGTTTCCTAGTTTGGAGGTCGCGAGCTTGATTCCCCTGGAGGTGGAATGAACCTTTTACCCAACCAACCTTTGGAAAATACGGGGTGCCACATGGTGCCCTATGATTGGGACACGTTTCACCCTGGTATTGGCTCATACTAGTACAGTCAATGGCCTTGTCACCTGCCTAGTCACCTACCATATCATCTGCCATACAACTCATCCATCTACCACGTGTCACTTCCACGTTAGCCTGTCATACTGCTAGGTCTCAGCCTGTACTGCCATGTCCTCCACCATACAGTCCAGTCACCTGCCACATGTCACTTCCATGTCAGTTTGTCTTACTTCCAGTTGTCATCTGTACATCCATGTGGCATCCTGTCATAGGGCCACATCACTGTACAGACTACCACATGTCATCCGTACAGTGACACGTGTCAAATCCATACAGTGCCAACTCACCCCGAAAGTGACAACTTCGAGTGACATGTGTCACCTCTTGGTGATGCCATGCCAACATGATGACATCATCATGATGTCATGCTGACATCATCCTGACATCATGTTGATGTCACTTATCGTAACTAATGATGTCAACATTGACTTTGACCAGTTGACTTTTTACATGTTTGGGATTTTAATTAGAACGCGATAAATTTCACATACAGTGTATGTTTGAGGAAAACATTATATGGCGGAATCAATGTGATGAGATGGATGCAATGGCATTGGTTTCGTCTGAGTCCAAAAACTTTGTTTTTTAGGCCTTCCTTGACCCATTTTGATTCCTAGATCCATTTTGGATCAATGCTCTATGTCCATTCATGTCTGAATTCCTCCTCAATTTACCACCCACACATCAGCTTCTTCATTTGGCTTCTTAATTCCATGCAACTCTATAGTCACCATATTGTCATGTACCTTATTCTCTCCCACTTTTCTAGCAAGACTCAACAATATTTTGTGACATTCTCTATACTATGACAATACCCATAGAGAGAACATGGTTTATTACAAAATTGTGACACATGGCCTACTTGTAACATCACCTCAACTGATTTTTTGTTTTATTTTATACAACATCTCTAACCATTGTTTCATCACTACTATTGTTAATATTATTGGTTGACGCCAAAACAAGCAATACTACTGTTAATATTTTTCTATTCACGTGATAGTTTAAGAGGTCTAAAGCGACAACTCTGGTGTGAGCATTTTCACACCCCAAGGTAAAGTATATTAAATCCACTTTCTCAATAGCTTGTTATCCAAAGCCTGGTTTTTTTTTATCTAATATCGAAGATATAGTAAATCCACTTACTTACCTTCGTTGTGAATTCTTCCAGGTTATGATTCTTAATCTGTTATTGGCGAACACCAACATTTACACAGGTATATTATTTGTCTTCCCACTAAATTGGTCATGTTATTGTATAACACTTACTTCTCAATTTATATTGGTACTCTTAAGTATGTAAAAACCATGAATTACCTATTCTAAGGTTGAAAATCCCCGTAATCTTAAGAGTAGAAATCATATCTCATTACAAGGTTACTAGTCCTAGCTCACCCACTATTTCTTAATAAATTTTTTGTCATAGTTTTAATATATAGATTTATGTTCCATTCCTTTTGGAATTAAAATACCAATGTAAAAAATACTGTGTTCAAATTCCAATCGCCAAACTATGTCAACATAGTGTATGGCGCATTGGTTAATTTAGCCTTCAAGGATGTGACAGACCATTAAGCACACTCGTACTCCATGTGTTCTCTGGTTACCTACCACTGTTAGTATACTAGTCAAATGGAACCAAGGCCTCCATGTGAACGCTATTACTTTGGAGCAGTACACCAACCAAAACCTCTCCACATGTTCTGTTCAAGGAGGGCATAATAGCTCCAAACTAGACTTATATATTGTTGAAGATTGTGAAATTAAATACCATTACACAGGTCCTCGTGCTATGGGGTCTTGATGTACACAATATTTCGATTAACGAGTCCTTACCTCTCTTTCATTCTTTACCCTACCTCCCAACAAGGGAAGGCTCTGGTGTGGTTCTCACAGAGACTCACCTCTTTTCCTTTGCATATGAGGGATTTCTTTGGTAAGTATTTCTCTATGGATTCCTGTAACTCTTACTTTGTGCTATAATACTGGAACTCTAGTTATTTTTTCTTCTAGAACTAGGTACTCAAAACCCATGCTAAAATTCATCTTCACACTTGGTGAAATAGGTTTTAAAAAAAGGGTGCTAACAAAAGAGAGGGAAAACACCATCCATGTCCAAATGAGAAATCTTCTGCAAGCTGGGTATGCCTTGGAATTTGTATCTTATGGTTGAGTTTGATTCCGCCATTCCTTATAGGAATTCTCACTTGTATTTATATGCACTTGGATGTAATTTTAATATTGTTAACCATATGTGTTTTATCGTTTTGTTTGTATGTTGGGTTGTATCACAGAAGGGCTTCTCTTCCAAACTTGCAATTACTTTACTATCTTCATGGGATGTGCTGACCAACAACCCTCTCTCTTTTTAGAAATATCTCTCTGTAACATTTCAGGTAAGTATAAAGGGTTTATTCTATTTTTATTTGTTTTAGAAGGATCTTCTCTAATATTATGTAATTAATTTTAAATGATCTTCCTCTTATCACAGAGACTGTGGCCTCACAACCAAGAACAAGGTTACACCTAAGACGATGTCAATATTTTAATTAAAATGTAGGTGACTCTCTATAATACTTTACAGGTAAAGGAAAATCATCTCATATCACCTCTTTCGCTCGGTCGATCATTCCCATTAAAACACAAATTGTAAATTCTTTTGCATCTAAACTATACATATTTATTTTTCTACAAAGACAAAGTACTTCATAATATACAGGGAAGAACTTCTATTATGAATTGGCCTAGTTAACCCACATATTACTCAGACTCAGGGCTTCGAACTACAACCTTAAAGGTAACACATGTATCATTGTTGACTTAAGAATGCCATTCGTTCCTTAAAAATCTTTATGTTTCTTTGCTATGTCATGATCACTACTATGATTGAAGTGGTGTCGTTATAATTTGAAAGGGATATAAACCACACATGTTCTTAAGCAAGCGTACTCTGTAACTGTCGACTTAAGATTTTAGGTTCAAGAGTCGACCACATTTGTATAAGGGTTCTAAAGAAATCAATTTATTATTGTTGTGTTACCTCTCTGGTAGTTTTTATTTTTTGTGGCATGGAAAAGATGATATGCGTCGAGGTCGATTCTATATCTACAAAATGCATTAATAGATGATTTTTTTTTTTATTATTATATATCTAAACAATGTTTACCCATTTATTTTTATTTCTTGGAAGTAAATAAGAGAAATTAGTATATGGCTTACATGGTTGGATTACTGAGAGGGGGGGTGAATCAGTAATAGAGAAATTTAATCCTTTTTAACCATATAATGCAAGTGTTATATCAGTGTAGCATTATCATCAAATAATTGAAGAGTAAATAAACAATGAACAAATGGGCAATCATACACATACATAGGACACCAGTGTTTTTACATGGAAACCCAAAGTGGGAGAAAACAACATAATGTTTTTTCTTATATGTCTTGAAGAATTACATTCATTGGAAGAACCAACTTCCTTTATTTTCCAGCTATAAATGGAAGGAGCCTCCAACCCCCTAGTTTCTCAGGCTACAACCTGAGGGAATCTCCAATTCCCCAATTCTATGGCTGCAAGCAGAAGGAGGCTACAACCCCCTAAGTTCTCCGGCTACAACCAAAAGGTGGCTACAAACACCTATTCTTTCCCTGTCCAACGACCCTGAAATATAAATTTCAAATGTAGACAACCTATCACTGTCACTGAATCAACCACTTCCACTATCAACCTGTCACTATCAACCTATACCAATAACCTGTAACAACCTGTACCGATCAAATTGCACCAAACAACATGTACCAATAACTTGAACCAACATGTACCATGCATCAACCATGCATCAACCTTAACTCATCAAGATGTACCAACATCATCAACTATACACCTCATGTATGTGCCAGGTCATCAACTATACACCTCATGTATGTATCAACTCTTCAATTACTTGTCTGAACCATGTACCCAACATGTACCTCAACCATATACCAAAGACATACACCAATATAACCATCAAAATTTTTCTAACAATTGATCACTCAATCCATAAACCAAATACCATAAACCCTTACATCAAACCATGTGCCACAAACTCATTATTATGTAGCCTCAAGCTAAACCAACAACTTCGATAACACATCACAGCCAAAATACCAATATGCATATGCCAAATACCAACAACAAAGTACCAACTCTATCCCTCAACGAATCTGATATATGCACCAATAATGAACATACAATAACATCTCAAGAGCTAAACCCTAGCTCACAAAACATACCTCAAACAAGATGTGCCATATCTCTCGTAAATAGACCCCAAGCATGTTGTTGCTGCGCTTTTTCTGCCGCACGTTTTCTGCCGCGATTTTTCTACTTCACTTTTTCTGCCGCACTTTTTCTTCCATGATTTTTCTGCCGTGATTTTTCTCTCGCACTTTTTCTGTTGCACTTTTTATTTCATAGTTTTCCTACCACACTTTTTCTGCCACACTTTTCTCTATCAATAATACCTGCCCAAATAACCTTTCACAAAATATATATTCAATGATATTCAATAGGTTCAAGTGTGATTAAATGAGAGAGCCTTGCCTCTTATCTATACTTTCATGTAGAATCCCACTTTCCTTATTTTAGAGAGTTCTCCATTAACTTTATTATTTAAATAATTTATTTTTCAAACACTTTGACTACTTTGACCATTTGGGGATTGTAGATGACTCATGAGGGCTCTCCAACTTCACATGGCCATAAATCTCTAACCATGAGGAGTTATGTGACATTTCACATACCACCATAAATGGCATGACATGTACTATCCATATAGATTAGTATTACCTACAAATATATCAAAAGTAATACAATTATCCATCAAAACAACTTGGGTCCATTACCCAAACCTTTGCGCTACCAGAATTCGCTACCATAATTTCTTCAAGGGTTGACATCAATGACAACCAACCAAATTAATCAACAATATGCCCCTTTGGTATTGATTGCACAACTCTGATGCAATACTGAAGTCATGTCATGCAATACTCAAGTCATATGTAATGTACCTCAAAAATCACCATAATTTTTTTTTTTACTTGTACATTTATCCTTGAAAAGTTTCGAGATCTCAAGCAAGTAAGCTTTCTGTTAGAAGGATTGAGTCTAAGGGTTTGTTAGAGTCATTACTTTTGTTGACTTTCCTTACCATTCAACTTAAGTTTTCTAATCGACGATATAATGAGTATTTACTCATCACTTCAATGTTGAATTCAGATCCTAAAATTTATAATTACTCTCTTATCTGCTAGTACCTATAACTCTACCATAGTCTTAACAATACAAGAAACTTTGTGGTTTTCATGACCAAAACCCTACATAGATAAATTTCCCTATGTTTGCAATACCATCAACTTGTAATACAGTCTATTACTTCCATACCTCTATCCGGGATGAAGACTCTCCAACATTCTTTGCTAGTCGATTCATTACATTATTAGAGTTATACCAATAAGTTTCTTCTAGGTTCCTACAGTTTGTGAAACACAATAGAGGTCAATCTGGTTTCGACGATTATAAATGTCGAACACAGAATGAAAACAAAGGGGTCACACCATTTGGAAGACTGTGGACCCAGTACTTCGGGGTTTCAGGGTTCGATATTTCATGTTTGGAAGTTTCAAACATTAACACACCACAACCTCCGAAAGGTGAAAAAGGAAAGTGGGACCCTCCCATCGGGGTTTCGGGGTTTAGGAATTTATGAGTTCAAGTACCCAAACACCAACATATACAAACTTCTGAAAATGTGAAAGGTGTCCAGCGTATCGGGATTTTGGGGTTCGAGATCCACACACTACAACTCCCGAAATCACGAAAAAAGTAAGTGGGACCAACACTTTGGAGTTTTCAAGGTTCGGGACTTCACATGTTCAATTTCCCCAACATCTCATGTATCAAACTGAAAAGAGAAAAGGAAAAGGTGAGACCCGCATTTCGGGATTTTGGGGTTCAGGGTTTCGTGGTTTTCATAGCCAAACATCCAACATACAACAATTCCTGAAATTGCGAAAAGAAAAGAACATGGAACTAACATTTTAAGATTTCAGGGTCGGAATCCCGCAACTTCAAAAGCCAAAACATCAACCACAAACAATTCCCGAAATTACAAAAAGAAAAGAACGTGGAACTAACATTTTGAGATTTCGGGATTCGGGGTTTTAGGATTTCAAATGCCAAACAACAACACACAACAATTCCCAAATTCTGAAAGGTGAAAGGGTTTGAAACCAACACTTTAGAATTTTTGGATTC
This sequence comes from Picea engelmannii, assembly GCA_009831015.1. Lineage (NCBI taxonomy): Eukaryota > Viridiplantae > Streptophyta > Pinopsida > Pinales > Pinaceae > Picea > Picea engelmannii. Next base: position 334,584 of record ML800821.1, read on the forward strand.
TGGGTTTTAGGGTTTCAAAATTCAAACAACAACACACTACAATTCCCAAATTCCGAAAGGTGAAAGGGTGTGAGACCAAATCTTCAGGATTTCAAGATTCGGGGTTTCAGGGTTTCAAATGCCAAACATCCAACATAAACAAACTTCCAACAAAAAGTGAAAGAAGAGGAAGTGGGACTCGCATTTCGGGGTTTCGGGGTTTGGAACTTCGTGAGTTCAAGTGCCCCAAACCTCTTATGTAACCAAACTCTGAAATGTGAAAAGTGGAAGCTTCGGGGTTTCGGGGTTCGGAACTTCATGAGTTTGGAATCCACACATAAATATACATGAACCTCCGAAAGGTGAAAAGAAAGTTGGACTAAGTGTTCCTATTGAAAAATAATTCAGGTAATAATTCAATCAAAACGTAAAGGAAGAGAGTACTCTGCTTCTACTGTAACTCTTCAGACTAATTTTCATCACTCCCTTACATTTATCCTTTGCTGGTGCTCTTGATTTTCATTTTTCTAGGAGAACTCTTACTTTCGTTTATGGGAGATTGAAGGTGTAGAAGGATACGATATACCTTTTCCTCACAGAATTTCGAAAGCCTAAGGACTTAGGAATTTTACACGCACATAAGGGCACAAAGGATAATTTTTTTTGTATAAGGTAAATTCTATAATATCCACTTAGATCCTCTTTTAAATCAATGCATTAAACGTCAACAGTACTAGGTCTGTTCATCTAGTAAATACATGGTTAGGAATATCATTCCATCAGATATTGGTCATTAAATAATGATGTTCCGAGGGATCTGAGTTTTGGTTTCCTGGGGGTTTATCTGTAGAGAGGATCTGCCTCAATGTCGTTAATATCCTTATTTCCATAGAAATATAATTACAGATGTTCTTCACATATATTCCCCATAACAAACAAAAATGGAAAACGTTATAGTTCCAATTTAATCAATAGAATGCATTAGAAAAATTATTCAGACAAAGAGTTGACATCTTTCCAAATAAGACATTGTAATAAAAATATAGTCATTCATAATAGACAGGGGTAGATGAACATATCTGAATCCAATCCACGGGAAGACAAAGGGAACAACCACGTTCCTCCCAACCATAGAACAGGGCAGCCAAAGTCACTTGCCTGATTCACCCCCTAGCCTGACCATGAATCCATGAGGGCGAACTTGGAAACTCCTCCTCAACAATGTCCTTCAATTCCAACAGTTGTTCTCTTGCCTCACACTTACTCAACAGTGTTCATAACAACAAGACAATTATGTTTCAGAAGGCTCCTCTTTCCTCACACTCAATCTGTAGTGTTCATAACAACAAAAGAGCTCAGGAATCCTTTCCCAACATACTTGGCAATGTCCTACCTCCTCGCATATGCTATATATCCATTTTCTTTGCCCAGGTCTTTTCCCTCCTTTTGGATTTTCGCAGCTTTTTTAATCCTTGAATTTCAGGGGATGGAAGTGGCCAAATCTATGATTTTCCACTTGTAATCATCATCCTAGAGGTAGTTCCAACTTGTTCCCCACTCATGGATTCATGGTCAGCTGATTTTTAACATGGTTGTTCCATTTGTCCTCCTGCAGTTAATATAAATATTCCGTTGTGATACAAGTGTCATAGTCAAATAGTTAGTTGAGTCCAAACATATCTCTTCCCAACAGTCACAATAATTAAATACAATTATTAAATTTGAAATTCAAAATTTCCATAAATGGCAAAAGTTTTCCAGATTCAAATTTGCCAAAAATGGAAATAAATTTCTAGCACACAAAAATAAAAAATATTTATTTATTGGGGATGTCACATCATATCACTCATGCTCCCCCTAGAACCATGCCTATGTGTTCTTCATCTGATAAATCTATCCCCCTTTGTCATCAATGGAAAAGGTATCTTTCCATATGGGGTTGTGCCCCCTAACCAAACTATCCTTGGGGATAGTCCCCCTGATTGAACTCTTCCTAAGACTAATCTCCTGACCTGAACTATCCTCTTTATGGTGCTTCCTCATGTAAAAAGAAGACATATAAGATAAGAATTCATTTTGGAGTATAAATTACTCTGAGTCTCTAGCGAAGATACTCAAATGCTTCCCATGGAAGCGGTTTTGTAAACATGTCTGCCACTTGTTATTTATTGCCCACACATTCAACTCAGATGTTCTTCTCCACAACCTATTCCCATAGAAAGGGATACTTTATTGGAATGTTCTTTGTCTTGGATTACATCACCAGGTTCTTTGAGATATTGATGGTGCATGTATTATCCCAATAGATTGGAATGAGCTCATCATACTCGACCTGTATATCTGTTAGAGATTTTTTCATCCATAGAACATGTGTAGAACATGTTGTTGTTGCAATATACTCTACCTTGGCTGTAGATAAGGATATCGATGATTGTTTCTTGCTTAACTATGATACTAAACACTCACCCAAGTGGAATGTTGCTCTACTAGTGCTTCATCGGTCATCAATGAAACCTTCCCAATCTACATCTGTGTAGGAAATAAGTGATAGATTATTTATTTTTGGATACCATAATCCAAACTCTTATGTTCCTTTGAGATATCTAAAAATCCTCTTCACTGCTAATACATGTGATTCATTTGGTGTTTCTTGAAATCATGCCACCTGTCCAACTTCATGCATTACATCTGGTCTGGATGTTGTCACATATAGTAAGATACCAATCATTGACCTGTATTTCCTATGATCTGTAGACTTTGAATCATCATCTTTTCTCAACTTGCAACTGCTTTGCATAGGAGTGGTAACTGGTTTGCAATCTTCCATTCCGAACCTCTTTGTCATTTCTTTGATATACTTGGTTGGAGAAATAAAAATTCCTTGGTTGATATGACATATATGAATACCCAGAAAGAAGGATAGTTCTCCAAGTAATGACATTTGAAATTCATTCTTCATATCCTTTGCAAATTTCTAGCTTAACCTGTTATCAATACTTATAAAAATAATATCATGAATATAAACTTCAATTAATAAAATACTATCTTGAGTTACCTTGATGTAGAGGTCATTGTCTGCACTTCCTTTTCAAAACCCTTCCTCATGTATATATTTATCCAGTATAGAGTACCCTACTCTAGGATCTTGTTTTAGACCATACAAGGCCTTCTTCAATTTACACACGTAATCTGCGTTCTCTGACAACTGAAATCCTTTTGGTTGTTCAATGTAGACTTCTTCTTCAAGTTCCTCATTCAGAAAAGTTGATTTCACGTCCATCTGATACACTTTAATACTCTTGGAGCATGCATAATCTAGGAGCAATTAAATTGCTTTCATTCTAGCAACTGTAGCAAATGTCTCCTCAAAATCGATTCCTTCAACCTGTGTGTATCCTTTACATACCAATCTAGCTTTGTTCCTTGTAACATGTCCATATTCATTCAATTTATTTTTGAGTACCTACTTTGTGCCAATCACATTCTTATTATTTGGTCTTGGAACCAATTCCTAAGTGTCATTCTTCTCTATTTGATCCAATTCTTCATCCATGGCCTTATTCCAAAATTCATCCTTGCCGGCCTCTTCAAAACTTTTTGGTTCAATCGTAGATGAGAGTGCTAGGTGCATTTGTTCTGGTGAACACATTCTTCTTCTAGTCTCAACTCCTTTATATTTGTTTCTGATAATCTAATCTGAATGGTGATTCTTCTATACTCATTTTCTAGGTGTCCTTGGAGGCACTTGTTGAACTTTCTCTTCTAATTCTGTCTAATCCTATTCATCTTCCCCTTATACTTCTTCTTCATCTTCTAGTTCTTCTTCATAAAGTTGTTCCATTGATTCATTTTCTTCTTCCTTTCATTCACATCCACCTGTTTCATCAATTGTTACATTGATTATTTCCACAACTTTGTTCAGCCTCAAATTGTAACACTTGTATGCTTTCCTTGTACTTGAGTAAACAACAAGTACTCCCTTGTCCACACGAGAGTCAAACTTTCCCATTCTTCCATCTTCTCTTTTGATGTAGAATTTGCTTCCAAATACTTTGAATTGATTCACATTTACTGGTCTTCCTTTCCATAGCTCGTAGGGAGTTTTGTTAGTGTTGTTTCTGAGCATTACTCTATTTTGAATGTGAATTGTTGTATGCATTCCATGTGTCCAAAAAATATCTGTCAATTTAGAATCCATTAACATTGTTCGATCCATTTCCTGCATTGTCTTGTTCTTTCGTTCAACAACTCCATTCTATTGAGGTGTCCTAGCAATGAAGAATTGTCTTTTTATTCCATGCCTGCTACAGTATTCCATAAATTCCTTTGAAGTGAACTCTTCTCCATTATGAGATATCAAACATTTGATTTTTGAATCCATTTCATTTTTAACCATTTCCTTGTAGACTTTGAAGTTTTCAAAATCTTCTGACTTATTCCTGAGAAAGCAAACTTCAATCATTCTTGTATAATCATCAACTAATAAAAAAAGTATTTCTCATATTTTAAACCATTTGATGTAGTTGGTCCAACTAGATCAGTATGCACAATTTTCAATGGTCTTGTCATTGAATATTCTTTTGATTCAAACCTGGTCGTTGACAATGCTTTTATAAATTGTTGGTTGGTTACGTAATTTGGGGAATTTCTCTATCTGCTACCTTTTTTATGACTTTGAAAAGCTTATAAAAGTGTATGTGTCTCATTCTTCTTTGCAATATCCAACTTTCATCTTATTTTCCTAGACAAGACTTTTCATTTCAAATTTCACTTAGCACATATATGTTGCTTGAAGTTCTTGCAGTTGTTGCAATCAATTTTCCTGAACCTTATTTTCTTATCTCACACTTTTGTGAATCGAAAGTAATGTTATGACCTTGTTCACACATTTGACTCACACTTAGAAGATTATGTTTCATATATTCTACTAGTAGAACATTTTCTATCTTGGTATTCTTGTTTCCAATTCTGACTGTGCCTTTTCCAATGATTTTAGTTGAATCATTATTTCCAAAGGAGAATGATCCATCTCTTTCATTTCTTAATGTAATAAACCTGTCTTTATCACCTGTCATGTGTTTTGAACAACCACTGTCAACATACCAACCACATTTCTTCTGCTTAGCTTGTAGAGTGAGTGTGCATTCTTCATTTCTATACTAATTTTTATTTCTTATCCATGTTCTCTTCCGAGGTTCTTGTCTGTGACTGTTGTGGTTCTGTTGTGGTTCTCTAGGAGGAGCTATCAATCTGCAATGTTTGGACATGTGTCCAAAATTGTTACACTTGTATCATTCCACTTCAGTGGTCAATGATTCAAACTTGTTGTAACTTCTTCTCTGTGTTTCACTAAGCCTTCTTGGATAACCGTTTTATATATGACTTTCAAGTTGTTTATGTTCTTGTTGTTATCTCTGCAATTCATAGATTTATGTCCAAAATTATTACATGCATAACATAAACCAAAAAATATAGTTTGATACCTGGGAGTTAAAAATATTTTGAAAGGAGTTGCTCTTCTAAATTGTTCTTCTTCTTGAGGCCTATTTGTTGGTTGTTGATTCTGAAATCTAAATCTTCTCAGTGGAGGAGTGTCCCTATAATCTTCCTTTTAGATCTTCCTATCCCCTTTGATTGTTTCTACATAGCTTTTTGGATATGTTTCTTGCTCTATTGTTTTGGAGATTGATCTCTTTTCTGTCTGATTGTATCCAAGTCTGGACTTGTCATGATGAGGTTTTTGACTGCTGATAATGTCATCCAAAAATTTTGAGTTGTTCTGCATATTTTTCTTTTGAAGATCATTTATTAATGTGACAATATCTGCATCCAAATTTCCAATGATCCTATCTCTTTCTTCTATCTATTATTTGAGTGCTTCTTCAACTCTTTTATCTTATTCTATTTGAGTCTTCAAATTTGTGATCATTTGTTCTAGTTCCTGAGTGTCTTCTTTCTTGTCTAGTTCCGCTTGTAGCTTCTTGTTTTTCTTCTTTTATCTTCTTATAAATTCTATGGAACACAACAATTATTCTTGGTAGTCAACTTATGCCTCCTCATATTCTTCTTTGGCCTCTTAATATTCTTCTTCGGTGTCTTCTTTGTCAGAGTCTTCTACCTCCATGAATAGAACTCTTTTTGTCTCACTGTCATTGACTTCATTTTCATCTAATTATGATATGTCTTCTTTGGTGCATAATGTTTTCTTGAAAAAATTATTTGTGGTTATTTTGCCTTTATATGTTCTTTTGCTATTTGAGTAATCTTCATCATTCCTCTTATTTTTCTTATGAGGAATTATTTTAGCAAAATGACCAATACCATCACAATTAAAACAAATCAAAGGAAACTTACCTTTATATCTTTCATTGGTTCCCTTGTTCAATAGTTCGACAAAGTTGGCCATTTCTTCATCATCTTCTGAGATGTCACTATTGCTGCTATGTTCTTTTTCCTTTTTCTTTCCCTTTTTCTTTGACCTTTTGGATGCTTTTAAAGATGCTTCTTTTATATCTGGATTTTCCTGTTTAGTTATAATTTCATGTGTTGTGCATATTCCATGTAGTTCACCCATGCTTATTGAGTCTAGATATTCTCTTTCTTCTAGTGTTGATATCTTAGGATCAAATCTCATAGGGAGAGATCTTAGTACATTTTAAAGAATTACAAATTCTTTAATTTCTTCTCCCAGTCCTATGATTGCATTTACTTTTTCATCGACTCATAAGAAGTAAGTTGCAATATCCTCATCTTCCTTAATCTTTAGTTGTTCAAACTAACCTTTGTAATTTTGAATCTTTGTTTCATTGAATTTTGAATCTCCTTCATAAATATTTTGAATCTTATCCCAAATATCTTTAGCGGATTTACAATGTATAACTTTGGTGTAAATTGATTCACAAAGACCATTCATAAGTGCATTTGTTTCTTTGGAGTTATTTTTTCTGAGTTTTATTTCTCTTTCATTTGTCGATGGAACTACTGGTTCTTTGTATCCATATACAACTAATTTCCAAATTTCAAATCCTTGTGCATGTATATATGTTTTCATCCTTCTTCTCCAAAATGCATACTTATGTCCATCAAACCGTGGTATTCCATTTTTATACATGTTTTTTCTCTCCATGATCTACCTTTCTGTGGTTAAACTGATTTCTGAAGGGACCTTCTCTGATACCAATTGCTAGATTACTGAGAGGGGGGGTGAATTAGTAATAGAGCAATTTAATCCTTTTTAACCATATAATGCAAGTGTTATATCAATGTAGCATTATCATCCAATAATTTCCGAGTAAATAAACAATGAACAAATGAAAAATCATACACATACACAATACACCAGTGTTTTTATTTGGAAACCCAAAGCGGGAGAAAACCACATAATGTTTCTTCTTATATGTCTTGAAAAATTACAGTCATTGGAAGCACCAACTTCCTTTGTTTTCCAGATGCAACTGGAAAGAGGCTCCAACCTCCTAGTTTCTTAGGCTACAGACCAAGGTAAGGACCAAATCCCCATTTATTTAGCTACAACCAGAAGGAAGCTACAACCCCCTAAGTTCTCTGCCTACAAACGAAAGGTTGATACAACCACCTATCCTTTCCCGGTCCAACTGTCCTAAAATATAAATGCCAAATGTAGACAACCTGTCACTATCACTGAATCAACCACTACCACTGTCAACCTATCACTGTCAACCTGTGGCACTAACCTGTACCAATAACCTATAACAACCTCTACCAATCAACCTACACCAAACAACCTGTACCAATAACTTGAACCAACATGCACCATGCACCAACCATGCATCAAACTTGATTCATCAAGATGTACCAACATCATCAACTATACACCTCTTGTATGTGACAAGTCATCAACTATACATCTCATGTATGTGTCAAATCATCAACCACTTGTCTCAACCATGTACCCAACATGTACCTCAACCATATACCAAAGACATACACAATTATAACCATCAAAAGTTATCTAACAATTCATCACTCTATCCATAAACCAAATACCATAAAACCTTACATCAAACCATTTTCCACAAACTCAATGTTATGTAGCCTCAAGCTAAACCAACAACTTTCGCAACAAATCACAACCAAAAGACCAATACCCATATGCCAAATACCAACAACAAAATACCAACTATATCCCTCAACAAATCTGATATATACAACAATATTGAACATTTAATACCATCTTAAGAGCTAAACCCTAGATCACAAAACATACCTCAAACAATATGTTCCATATCTCTCATAAATAGACCCCAACCATGTTGTTGCCACGATTTTCCTGCCATGATTTTTCTGCTGCACTTTTTCTGTCGTGATTTTTCTGTCGCACTTTTCTGCCCTGATTTTTCTACCGTGATTTTTCTATCGCACTTTTTCTGCCACACTTTTTCTATCGCACATTTTCTGCTGTAGTTTTTCTACCACACCTTTTCTGCCACACTTTTATCTATCAATAATACCTGCCCAAATAACTTTTCACAAAATAGATATTCAATGATATTCAATAGGTTCAAGTGTGATAAAATGAGAGAGCCTTGCCTCTTATTTATACTTTCATGTAGCATCCCACTTTCCTTATTTTATGTAGTACTCCATTAACTTTATTATTTAAATAACTTATTTTTCAAACACTTTGACTACTTTGACCTTTTGGGTCTTCTAGATGACTTATGAGGGTTCTCCAACTTCACGCGGCCATAACTCTCTAACCATGAGGATTTATGTGACATTCTACATACCACCGGAAATGACATGACATGTACTATCCATATAGAATAGTCTTACCTACAAATATATAAAAAATCATACCATTATCCATAAAACAAACTTGGGTCCATTACCCAAACCTTTGTTCTACCAGAATTCACTACTGAGCTTTCTTCAAGGGTTTACATCAATGACAACCAACCCAATTAATCAACATCCATTTCTCTGCATGTTGTGGTTATTATGTCTGAACAATGAGAATTTGATATGTTCTAAGCTAAGTGCTAACATTATTCCTGTAGATACGATTTGATTTAATATTTCTTTTATCATGGTTTTTTTCTACACTCAAAGATTACTCTGGTTACTCTAAATTTCTATTGAATTCAAATAAAAATATTAAAAGATAAAAATTTAAAACTCTCTGCAAATAATGACAGTGATAATCTAACTAAAGATTCTCTGATTATATGCCACTCTACATCCTTTTCTTATATAATGGTTTTTCTCTAGTAATATACTATTAAGAATGTAGTCTATAACCAAAATATTAGCATCAAACCAATATGAAAATGATTTAACCAATCATATAATCTATAGATATTAGAGTTAAAAAATCTAAACAAATTAATTGACAATAATTGAATACACATATCTGAACTACAAATATTTACTTGGAAAAACTGAGGAGAGATTCCAACTGCTCCCAACCATATATTAGAGAAACTACAATCTACTAACTCTGGTCACCCCTGAGCCAAACACTTTATTCCATAGGAAAAATTAGTATGTAAAGAAATTTCTCCAAGCAATTTTCTAGAACTTGGTTCTTTCTCGGAACCACCAATCTCTAACTCTACACAAGTACTCAAAATCGTCCCGTTTACACCGTACTTTTTCGCTCTCCCTTGTTTTACCAAGTTTAAAATAATTGACTTCCTAGGTATTTCTTTTTTTTTCTATTTGGCCTTCTCCCTAACTCTTGGGAGTCTTTGCCTAACTATTTGCTATCTTGTTTCCTAACCTCCCCCATTCTTGGGGGTAGATTCACACTTGTCCTCATGGATAAAAATCAACTTTACCCTGGTGGTTTCTATCCTCTTTTCACATTTCCAATGGAATATTGTATTTTTCTTATCATAGTTGGGTTCTCTCATCAATTTATCTCTATTAATTTTAAATAAAATAAAATTTAAAAATGATATTTACATAAACTTTTTTCACCATCAATTACTTATGGTGATAAAAAATGTTAATCAAAGTTTTTTCCAATGTCCTAATTCAATAATCACAACCACATAAATTTACTCAAGTATTTACTTTGGAGGGATGTTACATATTCGTCCCCTTGAACTGAACATTGTCCTTGGTGTTCCCATCAGGTTCCCAACCATGGAACAAAAATGGATAGGATTTTCTCATAGCCTCTTATATTTCCAAAGTGGTCTCCTTTGGACTAAAGTGCCTCCACTGCACTTTAACCTGGGTGATGGATTTGTTACACAACATAGCTTCTTTCTTGTGGAGTATGCATAGTGGTTCCACTTGGAACTTTCCCTCTGGTTCCACCTGGATCAGATTCCAATTTACAACATGAGTTATATCATGCACATGTTTCTTCAATAATGAAACATGAAACACATTATGTATTTTCATATGAACTGGTAGTGCAAGTTGGTAGGCCATTGGTCCTACTCTAGCTAACACTTCAAAAGGTCCACAATAACGTGGTGATAACATAGATATTTTTCCAAGTCTGAGTGAATTGTTTCTAGGTTTTATTTATGGATAAACATGGCCTCCAACATTAAACTCCTTGTATGTTCTTTTTGAATTTGCATATCTTTTCTTCCTTTCTTGTTCACTTTTCAAATTATGTTTCACTTTCTACATCATTATTTCCATTTCTTTTAGCATGTGAGGCCCTATAATAATCTTATCAATAGGATCATCCCAACTCGATGGTGTCCTAGATCTCCAACCATATAATACTTTGAAATGGATCATCCTTAAATATGATTGATAACCATTGTTGTATGCGAATTCAATCAGGTGAATATAATCTTCCCATTTTATTGGGCAATCCATAACTTACATTCGTAACATATCCTCAACAATACGCTTAGTCCTTTCATTTTGACCATCAGTTTGACGATGGTAAGTAGTGCTAAAATTCAATTGTGTGTCCATTCCACTAAATAAAGTCTTCTAAAAGTTGGAAGTGAATTTTGTGTCTCTATATGAAATGATTGTTTTAGGCAACCCATGCATCTTGAAAATTTCCTTCATAAACATTTATGAAATACTAATAGCTTTATAAGTGGATTTTACTTAAAAAAAATGTGTTTCTTTTGTAATTTTATCAATCACAACCATAATTGAATCATTGTGCTTATTTGTTATAGGTAAACTGGTGATGAAATCCATACTAATAAATTTCCATTTCCACTTTGGAATGGGTATAGGATGTAGAAATCCATCCCGTTGCTAGTGCTCCACTTTAACCCGCTGACACTCTAGACATATAGCAATGTATTCATCCACTTTTATCTTCATTTTAGGCCAAAATTATTCTTTCTTTAACATTGTTATTTTATTTTGATACCCTGTATGGACCAAATATGGATTCTTATGAACTTCTCCTAGAATTATTTTTTTAAATTATGCATTATTTGGTACAAAAACTATGTTCTTATACAAAACTAAACCTTCGAGGCTACAACTGAATTTTGATTTTTTTGCTAGTTAGAGAATCAATTTGACAGTTTTCTTAAATTTGTTTGTATTCCACACCTTTTTCTGCTTCCCATTCAATTTTTTGTTTTAACTCAGATTGGATGTTTCTACTAGAAATCACATTTATCTTCCTTCTAAGGGCATCTGCCACATTATTTTCCTTTCCTTTAATGTGTTCAATAACAAAATCAAATTCCCTTAGGAAAGCCAAACACCTCGCCTATATGGAATTTAAGTGCTTTTGGTCAAAAAAAAAATTGAGACTAACATTACTTTTTTTCAAAAAACAATTCTTCCCTAAGAGATAATGTCACCACATTTTTAAAGAATGGATAATAGAAGTAAATTCAAAATCATGTGGAGCATAGTTTTAATCATGATATTTTAGCATTATTCACTCATATGCTATTACATTCCCTTCCTGCATTAGTACTCCCCATAATCCTTCCTTATATGCATCATTACATACTACAAAGTATTTTTGTGGATCTGCTACTTTTAATATGGGTGTGGTGGTTAATAACTGTGTTAATTTCTCAAAACATTCTTGACACTTATATATCCATTTAAAAATGGTTCCCTTTATATGTAAGGAAGTAATAGGGTAAGAAAATTTTGAAAACCCTTCAATGAATATTCTATAATAACCTGTAACTCCCATAAAATATTTGATATCTGAAACATCTTTCGAGCTGGCCAATCCCAAATGACTTTTACCTTTTCAGGGTCAACAACAAATCCTTTCTCCAGAAATCACATGTCCTATGTATTGTACCTTACTCTAATAAAATCCGCACTTGCTATATTTTGCATACAACTAATGTTCCCTTAAGGTTTGTAGAACTAACTCTAGATGTTCTTTGTATTCCTCCTTTGTTTTGGAATAAATCAAGATACTATCAATAAACATTATCAAAAACTTTTCCAAGTATTTTCTTAACACGTTGTTCATAAGGCACATAAATGTTTCCAGAGCATTTGTTAGCCCAAAGGGTGCCACTATGAATTCATAGTGTCCATACCTGCTTCTAAAGGGCATTTTATTTATGTCTTCATCTTTTATCCTGATTTGACGATAAAATGATCTTAAATGTATTTTAGAGAAAATTTTAGCCTCTCCAACCTGGTCAAACAAATTGTCAATACAGGGTAAAGGGTACTTATTTTTTGTTGTCTTTTTGTTCAGTTGTATATAGTCAATGCATAGCCTAGAAGTCCCTTCCTTCTTTTTCACAAACAAGACCGGTGTACCCCATGGACACAAACCTAGTATGATATATTGTTTGACCAACAAATCTTGAAGTTTCATTTTCAATTCAGTCAGTTCAAGAACTCTCATCCTATATGGCGCTTTGGAAACTGGTGTTGATCCTAGTACTAAATCTATTGTGAAATATATATCCCTTCTAGGAGGTAGTTCCTGAATCTCTTGTGGGAACACATCATGAAACTTACTTAATACAGGATCATTAGTTAGAAAACAATCAACTCTCTTTTCTAGACCTTCATTTATATGTAAAGCTTATATTTCACAACCCTTTATTGCATTTTGTTTTAACTGTAAAGTAGAAATATACCTTACTGATACACAACGAGGTATTCCCTTAATGGTTCTATTTTTTCCCAACTCATCCACACAATAAAAAGTTTTATTTTTACAATTCACTATAGCCACATGCTTTCCAAGAAAATCCATACATATGAGTATATCATAAGATCCCAAAGGTAATATATTCAAATCCACACTTGTTTCCATTCCATCTAATGTTATCATACAATCTTTGACCAATTCAACTACTTTTTGTTTAGTACCAGTGGCTAATTGTACTAACCAAGACTTATTATGTTTTACTTGATTCAATTTGCAGTTCTCTACAATCATAGGAGAAACATAACTTAAACTTGCACCGAGGTCAATTAAAATAGAGAGATATTTTTTATTTATCTTACCTTCAACTTCTACCATGGAAGACTGATGGTGAGCCTATCGATTTTCCAAGGCTACATTAACCTTGTGATTGTGTCTTGCCATGTCATTAATTGTTACTGCATCTTGAACATTCTGCACCACTGAATTTTTGTTCTTATTCAAAGGGAAATCTCTATATAGGTGAGGTTCCTTGCAACCCCAACATTGCAATGGTTGTCTAATGGATTTGTTTGTTGAATTTGTTGGTCTAATATTGGTCTAAATTGATACACGTTGTTGTTTTCCATTAAACTTGTTACATTTAACTCACGCATTGTGATTTTCATTACATGGGTACTTAAATTGTTTCTTTCTGGGATCAAAATTATTAGTTTTGTTCTTATCTTGCCAAGTTTTCATATTTTCAGACCTTTTTTTAAACTGGGTATAACAAAATTTAGCATGTATTATTACCTCATCCATCATTTTAGGGTTAAGGAACTCAATTTAATACTTATATGATTGAGGCAAGAAACTCGTGAATTGTTATACATTTTCTTTGTTTTCTCTAAGGTAAGGTACGTACCTCTTCAAATCTACAAATTTTGGTAACAAAAAATTCAATGGTCATTTTTCCTAGCTTAAGGTCATGAAATCCCTTAGCCTTTTCAGTGAAGTATTTATGTTTAAAGTATTTCCTAAATATTTTCCAAGTGAGTTCACTGCTTCTAATTTTGTTTAATGTCTTTGTTTCTTGCCACCAAATCACAACTTTCCCATTCAACTGATATATTTACAATCTACCCCTCAAGTTCCCATAATAATTATAAATTTGGAAATATTTTCCCATGTTTAGGAGCCAAGATTTTGCTCCTTCTTTTGTTTCCCCATAAAAAATGGGTGGTATGATTTTTTTTAAATTCACCAATCAATTCAATTGTATGACATTTTCTTTTCTTGTTTTTAGGTGATCTCTTTTGCAAGGTGTTCTCTTTGGAACTGTTATTTCTATTTTTCTCATTCATTGATGTTATTTTATCGCTAAACATTGGGTGTTCCCTTCTCTTATGAGATTCATCATTAGAGACTTCCTTCATGGTGTTACTATAAGTTTGTCCTACATTCTTATTTTGTTTCATCTCAGTCATATTTTTTTAGCAAGATTTGATTTAATTCCTCTTGTTCTCTACTTGCTTTCACTAGTTTTTCATTGTCAACTTTGATACTCTGCAATTTGGCCTTTATACTTCTCATGGTTTCAAGTACCTCTAATGGATTATTTTGAGGTTGTTTTTTGTGTAACTCTATGAAAATTTTAGGTCCACTCAGTGTTTTTTTTTCATTTTCGTCAACCATGGTGTATGTTGTTGTTTCTGGTAAGTGAAAAATAGATTTTATGTTAAGATTTTTATTTACATAATTCCACGATAATTGATTAAATTATTAATGTAGTAGTTTAAATGGATTGAGACCATAAGGCCCTAGTGTTTGGAACATGGCTCTGATACCATTTGTAACATCATCTCAAATGATTTCTTTTATATACGACATCTCTAATAATTGTTTCATCAATGTTATTGTTAATATTATTGGATGACGCCAAAATGAACAATACTACAATTAATATTTTCTATTCACGTGACAAGTTGAGAGGTCTTAAGAGACAACTCTGGTGGGATCGTTTTGTCACCCTGAATGTAAAATATATTAAATCCACTTTCTTAATAGCTTGTTATCCAAAGACTAGTTGTTCTTTATACAAAATTGACGATACAGTAACTTCACTTACTTACCTTCGTCATGACGTCTTCTAGGTTATGATTCTTAATCTGTTAATGCATACACCAACATTTACATAGCTATATTATTTTTATGCCCATTATACTGGTCATGTTATTCTATGCCACTTCCTTCTCAATTTATGTTGATACTCTCAAGTATCGAAAAACCATGAATTAACTACTCTAAGGTTCAAACCCCCCTTGATATCAAGTGTAGAAATTATATCTCATTATAAGGTTAGTACTCTGGTTTCACTAGAGATTTCTTAATAACTTTGTTGGCATAATTTCAATATATATATTTTTGTTCCATTCCTTTTGGAATTATAATACCAATGTAACAAGTACTATGTTCAAACAACAAATGCCAAAATATTTCAACATAGGGTATGGTGCATTGGTTAATTCGTCCTTCATGGATGTGACAGGCCATTAAGCACGCTCATACTCCATGCGTTATTTGGTTACCTACCACTGTTAGTCTACCAGTCCAATGGCATCAAGTCCATATGAACACTATTACTTTGGAGCATTAAACCAAACAAAACTTCTCCACACGTTCACTTAGCGGAGGACATAACATCCCGTTCTACTAAGCGCACTTTTATTGACATATTCTTTGAGTACACTTGCGTGAAAGTTATCTAGTTATGGTGAATTATGATATTTTTTTATTATGGGTTATATATGACGATGATAATGTATTGTGACTTATTTCTATTTTCATGTATTTGTATTGCCAAATTCTATTGACGCGTTTTCTTGAGTGTGCAATACACATGACAAGTTATGGATGTTGATTCCATCAATGGACATCCTTGGAATCCAGATTGAGTCAAGGAGTGGATTGTATTTGTTTGAGTATTTCATTTTACACGCATTTGGCATATGATTGATTACAATATGATTTATGTATATGGATTATCGACACTGTTTTTGTGAGTCGACGTAGGATTGACAATACTTTCTAATCCGAATCACATAAGGAGTAAAGGGGCCATGCACATAAAACATATGTTTGAGGGAGAGGTGTGGAAACTTCCCTGTCACAACCTACTAGCACTCTCGTTGTAACCTAAACTGTAGGCTAACAATTACCTAGTTCGAGAGGTACACGATGTTGTGGGGGAAGACTGAGACATTCGCTCACAAGGAAATCTAAGGGGCATGCAATAAGGAAGAATCCTTATTCCTTAGAAACCCTTAGTCTGTCACAAGGTCGACTAAATGGAGTGTTGACTTCAAGGGTCAAACAAACTTCCAAAACCAGTCAAAGGCGAGTGGCAGTATTAGAGAACTGAGGTGCGTCTTGAAGGGCACGTCGCATAATTAAAACATGAGTCAATAAATCTAGTTGGCCTAGAAAACATTAAAATGGTTAGACCTTGTTAGAATAAAATAATTAATTAAACTGTAAATTATAAATTAAAAATCCTAACAATCGTCTAAGCCTATTCTAAGACTAAGTTTAAGTATAAATTTAAATAAAGGACTAAATTAACCATGACATAAGTGAAAATATTTGAGATATAATCAAACTCTAGAAAATGAGGATTTAAAAATTTAAAGGTTGGATAAAATTGCACATGTGTGCATGAAAATAATAAAAGAGATTTTAAAAATAGAAAGAAATAAAACATGAGAGAATAGGTGTACACATAGAATAGCATCCTGAGTCAAACTACCACTAAGTCTAACTAAAATAAGACTCATAATCCACCTCTAATTAAGATCTAGTTAGGGGACACTCATTAAATGATAATTTGGGAAACAAAGGGAGAACTAAGAGCGAAAATAAGAAAACATTGTGGAATGTGAGGGAAAATAATTTTTTAAATAAAAAAAAGTGTAAATACATGTGCAAATTTGGGAGAGAGTGACACATGTGTTGGGTGAATACTCATTTAATTTAATTGTTAAAAATGAATTAGTTTTTCATGAGGACAAGTGTCATTGAGAGTTATGTTATACAAGAAATAATGTAGAAGGGAAATGGATCTCACTTTCATTGTACTATTATGTTGCCAAAATTTAGTTGGACTGTGATTTACTTGTGAGAGTTGGGATTTCAAGGTTGAGAAGGAGTGGAATCTCTTCCTTGAGAGGTGAGCTATTATGTTATGGTTTTTGTTCTTGGTCCATTTGCTGCTTGGGGGCCTAAGGGTGAAGAAAAGTACCCCTAGTGTTGGCTAGAAGGTACTGGTGAAGTCTATTGATTAGTAGGCAGACAAAGGATCTTTGCGCAAGTTCTTCCAAGTTGAAGATCAAATTCTCACAACATCACCCTTCAAGTTCTGGTATTAAGATTTTAGTTTTGTTAGAATTTATATTGATATTTGCTGAAATTGTATATAGATTGAATTAGTATTGATTAAGGAAGGATTACTTAAAACTTCCATTGCTAAATGTATCATATGATCATTGGAAAAATGTAAACTTAACTAGCGATTTTATTAATTCTAATCACTAAGAAATTATCTCGATGAATACTAATTGAATGATGTTCAGTTAGATTGCAATTTCAACGATTGTGTTCTTTGTAATCATCCTCTTATGTGTTTTCTATTGAAAGAAATTTCTTATTATTGTACAACATTTTGTATCGAATCCTCCTTCTATTGATTTCCGTTGAGAGACTAAAATGATTTTTAAATCACTTAATTTCTCTTTGTTGATAGATAAATTTTTATGATATTGGAAGAAGGATCTATGTTGGGTCCTTGATCAAATTTTTACAGTTGAAATGTGTCAAAAATAGGGTTCCTTCCCAAACATTCTTCACATTGAGTATTTTACTTAAGAATTTGGTTTTTGTTAAGTATGTAAAATATGGAAATAATTTCATTGTTGAGTTCTTATTAAGGGAGTACTTAGAATAGACCACATCTCTATTGGAGTCGTTACTCTGTGTGTAATGCATTCGCCGACAACAAACCTGGATCACTACCCTTTTGAATTCCACTTCCAACTGATGCTTTGACAGTTGGTAATTATGGTTATGTTTTATATTTCCCTTTTCAATTAATGAAACGATTTAAACTGTCCTCAAAATTTATATTATTACTTGGAATACATTCTAATTATATTTTCGATTCAATAGATTAAATACCCTGGTGTTGTTTTTCCAGTTTCGTCAACCACGATGTCTATTGTTGTTTATGATAAGTGAAACATAGATTTTATGTTAATATTATTGTTTACATAATTCTGCAATAATTTCTTAAATTATTAATATATCACTTTAAATGGTTTGAGACCATATGGCCTTAGTGTTTGGAACCTAGCTCTGATGCCATTTGTAACATCACCTGAATTGATTTTTCTTTTTATTTTTATGCGACATCTCTAATCATTTTTTCATCACTGTTATTGTTAATATTATTGGATGATGCCAACATGAACAATACTACTCTTTATATTTTATATTCACATGACAAGTTAAGAGGTTTTAAGAGACAACTCTAGTAGGATCATTTTCACACCCCAATGTAAAGTATATTAAATCCACTTGCTTAATATCTTCACATCCAAAGCCTGGTTGTTCTTTATATAATATTGACGATACAATAACACCACTTACTTACCTTCATCATGACTTCTTCTAGGTTATGATTCTTAATCTATTAGTGATGTACACCAACACTTACATAGGTATATTATTTGTATGTCCATTAAATTGGTCATGTTATTCTATAACACTTACTTCTCAATTTCTATTGATACTCTTAAGTATGGAAAAACCATGAATAATCTACTCTAAGTTTGAAACCCCCCTTGATATCAAGTGTAGAAATCATATCTCATTACAAGGTTACTACTTCCCGTTCACCCAAAATTTCCTAATAACTTCGTTGGCATAGTTTTAATATATAGATTTATGTTCCATTCCTTTTGGAATTATAATACCAATGTTAAAACTACTATGTTCAAATGACAAACACCAAACTACGTCAACATAGGGTATGGCACATTGGTTAATTCAACCTTCATGGATGTGACAGACCATTAAGCATGCTCATACTCCATGTGTTCTCTGGTTACCTACCACTGTTAGTCTACCAGTACAATGGATCCAATGCCCTATGAATGCTATTACTTTGGAGAATTACACCAACCAAAATTTCACCACATGTTCAGCTAGTGAAGGGTGTAACATCTCGTTCTAATGAGCACACTTTTATTGACATATTCTTTGAGGATACTTGCATGCAAGTGATCCTGTTATGGTGCATTATGATTTTGTTTTTATTATGGGTTATATATGATGATGATGATGTATTGTGACTTATTGTTGTTTTCATATATATGTATTGGAAGATGTTGTTGATGAGTCTTTCTGAGTGTAGAACATATGACAAGTTATGGATATTGATTCCATCAATGGACTTCCTTGGACTCCAAATTGAGTCAAGGAGTGGATTGCATTTGTTTGAGTATTTGATTTTACACACATTTGGCATATGATTGCTTACAACATGATTTATCTATATGGATTATTGACATTATTTTTGTCAATGGATGTCGGATTGATGATGATTTCTAATCCAACTTACACAGGGAGTAAAGGGGACATTCATAGAAACCATACATTTGAGGGAGAAGTGTGGAAACGCCCCCATCACAGCCTACTAGCACTCTCATTGTGACTTGAACTGGAGGTTAACGATTACCTAGTTCGAGAGGTACACGATGTCGTGAGGGAAAACTGAGGCAATCGTTCATGAAGAAATCTAAGGAGTGTGCAATAAGGTAGAATCATTATTCCTTAGAAACCCTTATCCTCTCACAAGGTCGACTAAATGGAGTGTTGACTTCAAGGGTTAGACAAACTTCCAAAATCAGTCAAAGGCGAGTGACACCCTTAGAGCACTGAGGTGCATCCTGAAGGGGAAGCCAAATAATTTAAACATGAGTCAATAAATCTAGGTGGCCTAGAAAACATTAAAATGGTTAGACCTTGTTAGAATAAAATAATTAATTAAATCGTAAATTAAAAATTAAAAATCCTAACAATAGTCTAAGGCTAAGTCTAATTATAAATTTAAATAAAGGACTAAATGAACTATGACATGATTTAACATATTTGAGATATAATCAAACTCTAGAAAATTGGGATTGAAAAATCTAAAGGTTGGATAAAATTGCACATGTGTGCATGAAATTAATAAAAAAGATTTTAAAAATAGAAAGAAATAAAACATGAGAGAATAGGTGTACACATAGAATAGCATCTTGAGTCAAACTACCACTAAGTCTAACTAAAAGAAGACTCCTAATCCAACTCTAACTAATATCTAGTTAGGGGACACTCGTTAAATGAGAATTTTGGGAACAAAGGGACAATTGAGAGCGAAAATACGAACACATTGAGGAATGTGAGGGAAAATATATTTTTAAATAAAAAAAAATGGTAAATACATGTGCAACTTTGGGAAAGAGTGACACATGTGTTGGGTGAATAATCATTTAATTCAATTGTTAAAAATGAACTAGTTTTGCATGAGGACAACTGTCATTGAGAATTATGCTATAAAACAAATAGTGTAGAAGGGAAATGGATCTCACTTTCATTGTACTATTATAATGCTAAAATTTAGTTGGATTGTGTTTTACATGTGAGAGTTGGGATTTCAAGCTTGACAAGGAGTAGAAGCTCTTCCTTGCGAGGCAAGATTGAGAGCTAGTGTGTTCTTGTTTTTTTGATTGGTCCTTTGCGGCTCGGGGGGCTAAGGGTGAAGAAGAAGGTGAAGAAGAGTACCCCTAGCATTGTCTAGGAAGTACCGGTGAAGTCTCTCGGTGAAGTCTCTCGATTAACAGGCAGATGAAGGATATTTGCGCATTTTGTTCCAAGTTGAAGATCAAATTCTCACAACATCACTCTTCAGGTTCTGGTATTAAGATTTTAATTTTGTTAGAATTTATGTCGATATTTGCAGAAATTGTATATACATTGAATTAGTATTGATTAAGGAAGGATTACTTAAAACTTCCATTCCTAAATTTATCGGACGATCATTGGAAAAATGTAAACATAACTGGGGATTTTATTAATTCTAATCACTAAGAAATTATCTCGATGAATACTAATTGAATGATGTTCAGTTAGATTGTAATTTCAACGATTATGTTCTTTGTAATCATCCTCTTATGTGTTTTCATATTGAAAGAAATTGCTTATTATTGCACAAAATTTTGTATCGAATCCTCCATCGATCGATGTCCGTTGAGAGACTAGAATGATTTTTAAATCACTTTATTTCTCTTTGTTGATAGATAAATTATTATGATATTGGAAGAAGGATCTATGTTAGGTCCTTGATCAAAATTTTTACAGTTGAAATGTGTCAAAAATAGGGTTCCTTCCCAAACATTCTTCACATCCAGCGTTGAGTTCTTATCAAGGGAGGACTTAGAATAGACCACATCTCTATTGGAGTTGTTACTCTGTGCGTAATGCATTCACCGGCAAATTATGGTTATGTTTTATACTGCCCTTTTCAATTAATGAAATGATTTAAACCATCCTCAAAATTTATATTATTACTTGGAATACATTCTAATTATATTTTCGATTCAATAGATTAAACACCTTGTAGATTTGAATTTTAATCAGTCCATCATTTGATCCATAACTCTCGGTATTGAGAGTTGTTTAATCCATAACTTTGAATTTAATCGATTTAAGGAGGTAATTTGAGCGACGGATTGATCTCTTGTAGAGCGTATTATTTAATAATTGACTAGTATACGATTCTAGAATTCCAATAATTTCATTTTCTCATCATTAAGAATCAATGATTTGGTACAATTGTAGTTTCGTTACCACTCTTGCACCATCGTCCAGATTTCTAGTCCCATACATACACTGCTACATAAATAGTCAATTCTCTCTTGGTCGATGGTATTATGTGCTAGTTTAAGTCTTATGATAAAAATATTACTTGTACTTAATTATTTCAATTCGAGTTACCCTTACAATATAAATCCACCTTTATATATAATTATATACACTTGCATTATCTTAAAGGATACATAAAATCATAAAATATTCATGTTTTAGAATAGAATGGAACATGGACCATAATAGTGTCTCTTGCATAATATTTATATCTTTGAATATATATATTATTAAATGTGTGTTTAATGAATACACATTATGTATTAATCATGTAATGTTGAAAGATATTTATTATAGCATTGGAATTATTATTGATTGTAGTGAATAAATGTATATTGGAATATATATTATTAAATGTGTGTTTACTCATTTGTGTAATGACCCTAATTGAGCAAATGTTTAAAGATTAAAGTAAAATTATTTAAAGAAAATAACTGTGGTTAACTAATTAATACTTTAACTACAGATCACATTTAATGACCTAAGAAATAAATCTTAAGAAATCGATGAGAAATGTTATAAAATGGTTGCGTATGCAGAGAGGAAGAGTATGTTAGTCCCGAGAAGATAAAACATTAATGGAGGGATAAGGGACGGGGACGAGGGCAGGTAAGGGGGTAAAAGGAGGAGTTAGTGAAGGCAGGTAAGGGGGGAAAGGGAGGTTGAGGTGGGGGATATTCGACATTGGAGGGGGAAGGATTCTGGAGGATTTTCGGACCTGTTGTGAGCACAGAGTTTCTGACTATGGCTTTTGATTAGTGGAGGCACCGAGTTGCTGGAGGTTTTGGGCACGAGGGCCAAGATATCCTTAGATATCCTGGAGATAGGTAGTTTTCCTAGTTGGCAGGGAGGATAGTAGTTTTGGGCAATTATTTTCCTTTTTGTGGTAGGGTTGATCTAGTAGCAGGAAGCAGGAAGGCAGCAGGAAGGTAGTAGCAAGGCACAGAGGCAACAAAAATTAGCATCAGAACCAGGTACTTTGTTAAGTTATGTATTTATTTCTTTCTGCCATGAAATCAATATTTATTGATAAATCTAAGTTACTGAAGTTGCTGTCATGAAAATCCATATTATGTTAGGAAGTTATTGTTTCAGTTTACTAAATAAAATGTTTATGAAACTTAATGATGTTTAGAAATATTTGGTTGTTACATATGGTATCAGAGCGTCTTAGTTTGAAATCTGGGCCTAAGGGCCAAAACCCCGAGTGTTAAATCTAGCCACGCTTAAAATACAAACAAAACACGTTCAGTTTGACCCGATATGACTGATACATTATCCGAAAATATACTCAGGTATTACCCCTAAGTTATCCAAGCAAATAATCTCATATATCGCAAGCAACAACTTTAGGTAATACCCTATAACTGGATCATGTATGGTCACTACAGTTTTAGTCTGAACATTCGAAGGAGTTCCTTTAAAATAGTGGCAACAAACCAGATAGTTGGAAGGATCACTTCCCACAAAATGACTATCCTTAAAGCAGCCTGAATAAAGCTATTAAGCATGAAAAACAGAGATGATAACTTAATTTTATTTTGAGCTATAATTGTCAATGAAGTTTCGGGTAGAATAGACACACGAAATCGATGAAAATGTTGAGGGAAACTTCTGTCTAAGGCTTGAAGTTGGTAAGAATTGATAACTACACGAATTATACTAAATAAAATGTAAAAGGACATTGCAGGACCTTGAAAAGGCCTACTTCATCTCGAACTTACCTGAATGAGGAACTGTCGATGCGCAGTCAGGCAAATGAAATTTAGAAGACTTGTACCGCATGGGAACAGTGTGAACTAGTTTCCTGTACTAACCTCAGTGAAATTATAAATAATGAAGAATCTCAGGAACTATAGACCCATACAAATATTAACCTTGTCAAGAAAGCAATGTTAACACTACGTAATGTTTTATGTAACTAATCGATTATCCCGAAGGAGAGTTGTCTATTACGTGGGAGAACGGATCTGCGTCGTCAGATCTCGGGCGAAATCCCGTCAGCCGTTAGATCTCGAAGAAGTTGCGCCGGGTTTAAGTCCTAAGTGTGCAGAGGAGGAGTCCCAGAAGAGTCATTGGGATATCATACTCATTGGGGTTTTGTTAAGTTAGAGAATCGAGACCTTGTGGTTCTCGAAATCCCGAGAACGGATCCTAGCCGTTGATCTCGGCGGGACACGCGTCAACGTTCTGGGGAGGAATCAGAATTTTACCCATCTGGGATTTTATGAGTGTAGACTCGTACATGTTGAAATCACGATACATGATTTCCCGATAGGATCAGAGCCATCCAAACAACAGGGACACGTGGCAAGAGATCCCGAAGAGTCGGGGATCGATAAATCGGGGTTTTCGAATACAAAGAAACTTCGTCGCTGGGAATCGCGATTCATGATATCCCGACAGTGACATAAGCGTTGTGGGACCACCAGAGTCAGAGTGGAGGACAGGTGTTCGTCATCCCAGAGAGTAGGGAACTCTGTGAGCAAGAGGTCGGGAAATCCGTAGAGGAAATCCTGATACAATCGGAGCCGTCCATCTGTGGGATAGGTGGAAACCATAGAGAACCATCGACGTTTGGCCCCATCGGGAAATCGGGAATCCCAGGGACATGATGTTTAGACACTTTGACTTCGCGATCCGCAAAACCTCGATGAGCGGGGGCCAGCTATCGTCACAACAAAGAAGGAGGAAGAGGCGTAGCGGAGGCCAGCTGTCAGCCAACCGGGGAGTCGGGATATCGGGGTTTTCGAGGGCACAAAATGCTCGCATGTTGGAGTCAATATTGCATGATATCCCGATGGGAATTTTGAACCGTCCATCGGCAAGGACGTGTGGTGAGAGATCCCGGAAAGTTGGAGTTCGGGATATCAGAATTTTCGGAGTCGTGAAACTCTTTCACAATGGATTCACGATCAACGATTTTCTGACACGGTCGGAGCCGTTCAATCGAGGGATGCGTGTCCAAGGATCTAAAAGAGTCAGGGTTCAGATTTCAGGGTTTCTGCATACAATGGAATTGTTGCATTAGAAGTCGCGATTTCGCGATACCCAATGGAGCGACGAGGAAGTGGTGACGTGGAGGAGAGATCTCGCATGTGCATCGAGGATCGGCATTTCGGGATTCTCGGTGATGAGAAAATCACGTCAGGAGAAGTCGTGAAACCCCGAATCCCGACATAGAGTATGATGATGGTCACATGGGAAAGGGGCGTATGGGCCCAGAACATAGCCAGGAGCGGCTAAAGTATGAAGAGGCACATCAGGATATCGGGAATCCCGTAGGCACAAGATTCATGCAAATTGATAGTGCGATATCCGAAATCCCGATAAGGGATAAGACTGCGGTCAGAGGGTGAGGTCGTGTGGATCACGAGCATAGCTTAAGGGGCTAATGATCTCGGAACAGATTAGGGATCGAAAAATCGCGAGTCTTAAGGACTTGTGAGGTTCAACATTTGGAACCTCGAAACTACGATGAAGGATAGGGCTGGGGTCACATGGAACGACGGTCATATGAGGGGGATGTCTAGCCTAGAGGGATAGCACATAAAGTGCCATATCGGAGATTGGGAGTCCGTAAGGACAGGAAACTCTTGGCATCAGGAATAAGGAAACCCCAAAATCTGAAATTTAAGTGGGGAATTACACAGTTAGGAGCAAAGGGCTGTGAGAAATACGGAAGGCAATGTATGCGCAGCTAACTACATGCATATGCATAGACAAATAAATTTATAAAGATAAACGAAATAAATTGAAAGCAAAATACCCAAAATCTGTACAGGGCTGGAATTACAAGCAAGTTATTTTGTTTCAAAAGAAGAAATCACCATTCATTACCACCGCGTAAGAAAGGTTTATGCAATTTCTTGATACGAATAACCTTGCATTCTTCATGAAGGTATTGAAACTGTGCACAACATGCGGACTGAATTGTACCTCTTACTATAGCTGAGGGCGAGCTCTGCGAAATGTACAGACAAGGGATTGGTTCCCAACAATTCAAGGAGACTGGACTCCAGGTCCTGGATCTTATCAGGGGCCATATCAATATACTCTATTTTTGCAAAACGAACTAGTAAAGTGCTCAGAACAACGTTGTGGAGGTCAGCCATGGCAAGGGGGGATTATGAAAACCTCTGAGCAGAGCAGAGGCAGATCTGTGGTGGACAAATACTGATGCGAGAAAAGTCCCAGCGGATGAGAAAGTGGGACAGAGGAAGAACGCATAGAGAGTTGAAAGGTTGACAGGTGTAGAAATTGGGGTTTAGATACAAGGGAGCTTATGAAAGCTAGACGAGCACGTGGAACCCATGCATGCCCGAACCCTTGGGTATACGTTCAATTATTATATATATATATATATATAATATAAAGTGTTAAAAATAATTTAAAGTAAATTAAATAATTTAGTATAAATAATTTATATATAAATAAGATTAAGTTAGTATAAAATTAAAGTAAAATTAATCTGGGTTAAATTAGTGTAATAATAATTTTAAATTAATTATTTTATTTGAGTGTAAGGTTAATCTACCTTAAAGTTCGATGTTAACCAAGCTTAGATGCTTCATCCTAACCCAAACCTAGCCAATTCCCCTGATGGGGTAATGTCTGTTTACAAACAGGTAAAGAAAACTTACGCCCAACCCTGTTTATAAAGTTTAAGTAGCACCAATTTGAAACGTCCCGGAACTCACCCTGATAACTTTGGGGTGATGTAGGTTAAGCCATACAAGATGGCCAGGACTCAAAGTGGTCGAGGTAGGGGAGCATCGTCGCGGGCACCACCGATGCCACCCACACCATCAACACCACCGACACCAGCACCACCAACACCATCGCCCGAACTAGACCTCATACTACGCTCGTTGGAAGCCATTAACGAGACTTTAAAGGGGCACCAACCAATAGGAACTGAAGTGGAACTCCCACCATCTAGGACAGGTAATCCAGAAGCATCAAGGAACTCAAGGGGAGAATTTCCACCTGAAGACATCACGTGAGAATTGCAGAAGATCAAACTTCCGGAGTTTGCCGGAGGTCGCGCCCGTGAACACGCATAAGCATGGTTGGAAGGTATGACAAGGTGTTTTTCCTTAAGGGACTATGCGTCCAACTCGAAGGCCAAGATTGCAATTTTCCAGTTAAGAGACAGCGCCTTGAACTGGTGGGGCAACTTGGAAAGACAACTACACCTTACCCCAGACACAGTATCTTGGGAACTTTTCGAGGAGAGGTTCCGAAGGAAATATCTACCATCTTACTACGAGGAACAACAGATAGGGGCTTTTCACGCCTTACTGCAAGGAAACAAAATTGTAGAAGAATATGAAATCAGGTTTATGGAACTGGTCAAGTATGTTTCGTATATGGACAATGACCAACGACAGACAGAGCGCTTCGTTTATGGATTGAACCCGAAGATAAGATCTATGGTGTGGATGTGGAAACCGTCTTCGATAGCGGAAGTGGTGGAACATGCACGTTACGTGGAAGAACACATGAACTTAACCGGGGGTACAAGAACGACACTTCGGCATCGCCTTCGATTCGTAGGAAAGACACCAAGGACATTTTCAAGGGGAGGGGGCTCAAGGCCACCACCTTATGGTAACAGAGTCGTGCCAAGGACAGTAGCTGTAGGTATTTCAATGGAAGCTAGTGCAGCATCTCGTTCATCGCCAACGGTGCAGACAGGTCCACGACCATCTCAGGGAACAACTAGTAGGGGCAGGGGTTCCAGGGGAAGGAACTCATTTCAAAGACATACACATGACAATGCACAGGTTCAATCTGGTGTTACCTGTTGGGGGTATGGGGGACCCTATTATAGCCATGACTTCCCAGGGTTCGTGCATAGAGAAGGAAAGGCACCAATGGGGAGAGCAAGTAGCAACCATCAGATTTATGCAGCGGTTAACAACCGCAAGGCCAAGCATCAATCCACAGTAGTAGAATCCTCAGGTACGCTAAATCCTATTAATGTTAATATTTTGTTTGATTATGGTGCGACAGATAGTTTCATTTCACCATTTGCATTAGAAAAGAGTGGGCTAGCAGCCTACGAGCACGATGACTTTAAACAAGTCGAGATATCTTTGGGGGAAAAATAAGTTGTAGGACCTAGTGTCGATAACTGTATAGTAGACCTAGGAGTGTGCACTACCAGGTTAAAGGTATACGTCACTGCTCTTGGGGAATATGACCTAATCATTGGAATGGATTGGTTAGCAGCTCATCGAGCTTTGGTAGATTGTTTCACAAAGAGGGTGCTTTGTGTCGATGATGAAGGAAGACCAGTGGAGATTCACGGTGTACAGAGAAAAGTGTCCTTACGCTTTATATCAACTATGAAGGTCAAGCGATGCTTGAGACAAGGGTGTCGAATTTATGTAGTGGAAGCAGTGAATGAAAGGAAGGGACCCTCATTAGATCAATATCCGGTATTGTCATAATTTCCTGATGTTTTCTCGAACGAGTTACCAGGGTTACCTGCGGAAAGGGAGCTTGATTTTACTATTGAGATAAAACCTGGTGCAGAACCAATATCCAAGACTCCGTATCGGATGACAACGCCGGAACTTTGTGAATTGCAAATGCAGTTGAAGGAGTTACTAGACTTAGGGCTAGTAAGGCCCAGTGTCTCACCTTGGGGCGCACCGGTAATTTTTGTAAAGAAGAAGGATGGATCCTTACGAATGTGTATAGACTACAGGGACTTGAACCGTGCTACAGTGAAAAATAGGTACCCAATGCCACGAATAGATGATCTGTTCGATCAGATGAAAGGAGCAGCGGTATTCACAAAGATCGATTCGTGATCTGGATATCATCAGTTAAGGATTAAGGAAGGTGATATCCCAAAAATTGCCTTTCGAACCCGATTTGGACATTACAAGTTTGTTGTGGTACCTTTTGGATTGACTAATGCGCTAGCAGTATTCATGAGCCTCATGAACAATGTATTCTGGAAGTACTTAGATCGATTTGTACAAGTTTTTCTAGATGACATTCTCATCTATTCCAGGAATGAAAGAGAAAACGAGGAACACTTGCGAATAGTATTGTCTTACCTTAGGGAGAACAAATTGTATGGGAAGTTGTCGAAGTGTTCCTTCTTCCAAACAGAGATCCACTATTTAGGTCATATCATTTTCGGTGAAGGAATCTCGGTGGACCCAGAAAAGGTAAAGGCCATTATGGAATGGCCAGTGCCGAAAAATGCACATGAGGTGAGAAGCTTCATGGGGCTAGCAGGTTATTACCAGAGATTTGTGGAAGGATTCTCAAAAATAGAGAAACCCATCACCACTTTGCAACGCAAGGGGTTCAGGTATGAGTGGACAGAAGAATGTGATAGCTCATTCACTGAGCTTAAGATATTACTAACTAGTGCGCCAATTCTACGAGTGCCAGATATGGAAAAGGACTTCATGGTCGCACGGATGCCTCGAAATAAGGATTGGGGTCTGTGCTAATGCAGGATATAGGAGTGATAGCTTATGCATCAAGGAAGTTGAAGAAACATGAGGAGCTATACGCGACTCATGATTTAGAGTTGGCAGCTGTAATGCTGGCTCTAAAACTTTGGAGGCACTATCTTGTAGGGTGAAATTTTGAACTCAAAACGGACCATCAAAGCTTAAAACATCTCTTCACTCAAAGAGATATGAATGCCAGGCAAAGGCGATGGAGTGAGTTTATGAGTGAGTATGATTTTGGTATTTCATATATAAAGGGAAAGGAAAATGTGGTCATAGATTCCTTGAGTAGGACACCACGTATATTCTCCTTGGTGACCTTAAAGGTTAGTCTGAGGGAACATGTGTTGACACAACTACTAGGAGACAGTTGGTATTTAAAGGTTACTTCAAACCTCCAGAGCAGGAGGCAATTAGACCCAAAGTATGAAGGATATAATCTGGAAACAGACGGATTGTTAAGATATCGAGGAAGGATGTATATCTCGGAGAATGGGGATATTCGAAGAATCATACTGAAGGAAGCCCATAGATCACTTTATTGTGCGCATCCGAGTGTGAAGAAGATGTACGCAGAAATGAAGAAACTCTTCTTTTGGGTAGGCATGAAGTGCGATGTAGTCCATTTCATCGCCAGATGCCTAGAGTGTCAACAAGTGAAGGCCGATCACCATCACCCGACAGGCCTCCTACAACCACATGATGTTCCTATGTCCAAATGGGAAGTCATTTCAATGGATTTTGTTATAGGGTTGCCACTCACATCTCATAGACACAATGCCATTCTTGTGATAGTGGATAAGTTAACCAAGAGTTCTCATTTCATTCCAGTT
Organism: Picea engelmannii; assembly: GCA_009831015.1. NCBI lineage: Eukaryota > Viridiplantae > Streptophyta > Pinopsida > Pinales > Pinaceae > Picea > Picea engelmannii. The sequence goes on from ML800821.1 coordinate 364,940, forward strand.
AGAGACACTTACGATGTTATTAATGTGGCATGAGTGTTCATAAGCGAGGTTATTCGTTTGCACGGGATACCAAAGAAGATTATTTCAGATAAGGACTCCAGATTCACATCTAGGTTTTGGAAAAGTTTACAGTCAGCATTGGGGACTCATTTGAACTTAAGCACAACTTATCATCCTGAAACAGATGGGATAACTGAGAGAGTAAATCAAGTTATGGAAGACATTCTTAGGATGTATGTAATGGATAATCAAACCCAGTGGGAGAAGTACCTACCTTTGGTAAAGTTTGCCTACAATAACAATTATCATAGTTCCATCGGAATGCCACCATACGAAGCTTTGTATGGAAGGCCTTGCAGAACACCATTGATTTTGGATAGATTAGAAGACCGAGTAATAGTTGGGCCAGAATTGATTCAAGAAATGGAGGAACAGGTGATTCAAATCAGGCAGAGACTAAAGGAAGCACAGGATAGACAGAAAAGTTATGCGGATGCACACAGGACCGAACGAAATTATGAAGTGGGGGACCAAGTTTTCATTCGTATTAGGCCTAATAAAAGTACCATACGGTTTGAGAAGGGGACAAAGTTGTCACATCGATTTATAGGGCCATTTAGGGTCCAAGAGAAAATTGGACACGTTGCCTATCGTCTCGTACTGCCACCCCACTTGCATAAAACTCATAATGTATTTCATGTATCTGTTTTACGTCATTATGTTGTTGATGAATCGCATAAAGTAAATTGGAGAGAATCGCAGGTATCGGACGTGGGAACCCTCATGGTAGAACTGTTACGCATACTGGACCATAGAGTCCGACAACTCAGAAACCGGTTGGTAGATCAAGTTAAGGTTCAGTGGGACAAGTATAGTCTAGGATCTGCTACTTGGGAGGACGCCGAGAAACTACGGCGAGACTATCCCTCACTATTTTGACCACCTAGAGAATATGTTTCTCAAGGGTGGGGTGTAGGTAACACCACCTTTTGACTTAGACGGCCAGGATTTCCTCAGGCCTATACACTTTATTTCCTAGTCACAATGAAACTATTAAGTGATACACTTAAACTTTAAACTTATGAACCTTTGTGAATGATTAAATGTTATTAATGATGAGGCATGTAATACGATCAGTTATGAGAATGTGAATTTTACGAATGTTTAAATGTTATTGATGACGATGTATATGATGCGACATATTGTGAGAAAGTGAAATTGTTGAATATTTAAATACTATTAGAATGATGTTGGATGTGATGAAATCTATTTTGAGTAAATGATAAT
>ML800821.1:389224-400208 GCA_009831015.1 Picea engelmannii
AGGATTGCATTAGAATCTGGCTTAGAAGCTGATGCAGCGCAATAAATAGAGGACGAGGCGGTGGGGTTTTTTAATATATATTCACACTATTTAACACTTATCCGGTGGTTGTTGATGGTTGTCAAATATCGGTTGAATGTCAGATGTCAAATCATAGGAGAAGCATTTATGAAAGCATTATCAAAGCAGCCTTGATACATTATGAAACTATAGGCAAATTATTTATCAAAGCAGCAAGAATTGTTTGGGAAGAAGCGAAGCCGGCAATAACGCTTCAAACTTCCCAGCCAATGAAATTGTGACAAATCCACAAATTTATTATTAAAAAAACTAGGTTTATATATTTCCTATGTTAAACATTACCATTTTTACAAAAAATTCGAAGTCAACTAACAACTAATTGAAAGTCAGCGATGAACTCATCGCTATAGTCCCTGCCCTTGGCCTTCCGGCAGGGACTAATAATGGACTGTAAAGAATATATATATTGGAATTGGTATCGATTGCAGAGAATAATTATATATTGGAATATATATTATTATCGTGTGTTAAATCAATGCACATTATGTCTAAATGAGGTAATGTTAAAAGATGTTTCTTTATATATTTGGAATTTTATTGATTGTAGAGAATATTTATATGTTAGGAATATATATTATTAAATGTGTGTTTAATCAATACACATTATGTATTAATGAGGTAATGTTGAAAGATATTTATTATTACATTGGAATTATTATGGATTGTAGAGAATAAATGTATATTGGAATATATATTATTAAATGTGTGTTTAATCATTTGCACATTATGTATTAATGGGGAGTGTTTAAAAGATACTTATTACTATATTGGAATTGTTATTGGTTGTATGCATGGGCATTTGTATTTTATTGTTGAGTTTGATTCATCCATTCCTTACAGGAATTCGCACTTGTATTTATATGCACTCGACTCTAATTTTAATATTGTTAACCATATGCATTTTAAATTCTCTGCTTCTTATCACAGATATTGTGTTGTATTTATATGCACTCGACTCTAATTTTAATATTGTTAACCATATGCATTTTAAATTCTCTGCTTCTTATCACAGATATTGTGGCCTCACAACCAAGAATAAGGTTACACCTAAGTCGGTGTCAATATTTGAAGTCAAACGTAGGTGACTCTCTGTAAGACTTTGTAGGTAAAGTAAAACTGTTGCCTATCACCTCTTTGTCTCGGTTGATCATTCCCATTAAAATAGACATTGTAAATTCTTTTGCATCTCAACTATACCCCTGTATTTTGCTACAGAGAGAAGGTACTTCATGATATCCAATTAACCCACATCTTACTTAGACTCAGGGCTTCGAACTCGGACCTTAAAGGTAACAGATGTATTGTTGTCGACTCAATAAAGTCGGTCATTCCTTAAAATTATTTACGGTTTCTTTGCTATGTCGTGACCACTGGTATGATTGAAGTGAGGTCATTATAATTTGAAAGGGACCTAAACCATGCTCGTTCTTAAGAAATCATACTCTGTAAATGTCGAATTGAATTTCTAGGTTCAAGAGCCGACCAAGTTTGTATAAGGGTTCTAAAGAAATCAATTATTATTGTGATGTTACGTTTGTGGTAATTTTTCTTGTTTGTTGTATGGACAAGTTGATATACGTGGAGGTCAATTATGTAGCTACAAAATGCATTAATATATGAATTTCATTTTTTCTTTATTCTAAGATAACTACTGAAATTATTGTTATAGATAATCTTTGACTAAATATTTCCTTTACCATTGTTTTTACTACAATCAAAGATTACTCTTGGTAATCTATATTTCTATTGAATGCAGATAAAAATTTAAAACTCTCTGAAAATAATGATAGTGATAATCTAACTAAAGATTCTTTGATTATATGTCATAGTACATTATTTTCTTATATAATGGTTAATGGTTTTTTTCTAGTAATATACTATTAAGAATGTAATCTGTAAACAAAGATTAGCATCAAACAAGTATGAAAATGGTTTCACCAATCATCTAATATATATATATATTAGAGATAAAAATTCTAAAGAAATTTATTGACAAGAATTGAATACACATATATGAACTGCAAAGTTTTACTGGGAAAAACTAAGGAGAGATTCTAGATCCTCCCAACCATAGACTAGAGAAGCTATAGTCTAGTAACTCTAGTCACCCTCGAGCCAAATACTTTATTCCACAGGAAAAATTAGAATGTCAAGAACCTTCTCCAGGTAATTTTCCAGAACCTTGGCTCTTTCTTAGAACCACCAAGATCTAACTCTACACAAGTACTCAACAATGTCTTGTTTACACCATACTTGTGCCCTCTCCATTGTTTTACCAAGATGAGAATAATATATTGCTTAGGTCTTCTTCTTTTTTTCCAATTATCCTTCTCCCTAACTCTTGGGAGTCTTGGCCTAACTATTTGCCAGCTGGTTTCCTAACCTCCCGCATTCTTAGGGGTAGGATCACACTTGTCCTCATGGACAACAATCACTTTTACCCTAGTGGTTTATATCCTCTTTTCACTTTTCCCATGGAATAAAGTATTTCTGTTATCATGGGTTCTCTTATCAATTTATCTCAAGTAATTTTAAATAAAATAAAATTTAAAAATAATATTTACATAAATGTTTGTCACTGTCAATTACATATGATGATAAAAAATGTTAATCAAAGTTTTTTCCAATGTCATAAATATTCAATAATCACAACCACATAAATTTACTCAAATATTTAATTTGGAGGGATGTTACACTACTTCACCACAATTAAAACAAATGGGTGTTCTTCCTCCACCACCACCATATCCTTGTCATGTTCTTTGTCCATATCATGCTCTCAAACCTCCTTGGTATCCTCCTATATCAGGTCCTCTGTGGCTGCCACCTCTGTATCCTTCCTAAACCTGGAAGGAATTTTGAATGTGCTCCTACATCAATTGAAGCAACCTCTAGTTATTCACATTTCACCCCATGGATTTGCAGAAATCACAAAATCAAGTATGTGTAGTATTTTGATAAAAAAAAATTGTTGGGCATCGAGAAGGTATATGCCCCCACTATTTTAAAATATCACACCACTCAGTCTAAGGTCTATTCAAAAATGTATTTGGTGCACCCATCGCCAAGTACTTCCCCGGTGTAGGAAATTCACTTCTGTGGTGTCATTATGAATGACACACACTACACCACACATGTTCTTGCACCACCTTATCCTTAGAGATATATTGTAACTACATTGTGAGATGTGTAAGTTGGGATTGCACCTACGACAACCCTACCAATGTCTCACCACCTCCTAGTGTAGCCTCTAGGTGAATCAGAATATCCATGACCTTCGCTTGATTTTTCACCTTCTGCTTGATGAGAGAGACTCGAATATGGGGTAGGTGTCCTACAATAAACCACTCTCTATGATAAACATATTGAATCTAAAATTTCATCCTATCCAAGAAAATATTGAATCGTTGGTCATAGTCCCATATGGTTTCTCTAGAATATTAATTTCTCTCTTTGATCTTAGTGATACACTTTGATTATGACTTAGGCTTATGAAACTATCTAAGCATATCTCTCTTAATCTCTACCAGGGACCTATTATGTCCTCTTGATGTAGTCTCCTTGTACTTACATACCATGTCATAGCTCTATCTCTAAAGGTTGTATCCATATGTTCTATCTTCGATGCTTAATCTGTGATTATGTTCACATAGCATATATATTCACATGTAAACCAAAAAAGAATTGCATCATTTTCACCCATCCCATGGAACACGAGTAGCCTCAGATTTGTGTCTTGGTTCACTATCCTCAATCTAGTGAGTTGTCCTCCCAGCTGACTACTAACTATTGGTGATCTGGATACTAATATTGAAACTCTTCTTGGCAAGGTATTGTTGACTTTGACCTCTTCTTCACTCATCTCTTTTCTTCTCCTTTCTTCTACTCTTTTTTATTTGACTCCTATCTCTACACTTTATTCACTTCTTTCTTCTTGATAACAAATGTGCAGAAGGGGTAGTTCAAAGAGGGCGTTCCTCCATATCCTCTCATTACCTTTATCTAGGCATCCCAAACAGCTTCCTACATACAGTTGCGCCAAACCATTCACAATATCTAAGGCCTCTTCCCTCTCTTGGAGGGGTCCATCACCATCTTCTACAACATAAACGTTGTTAAATTGTGCCTCATTGTCCTCTGATGTGACTATATCTTTAAATAGCCAAGGGGATCTGACTTTCTCTTCTCTGACTCTCATCCTTGGGGTTTTAAGACCAAGGATTCATAAAGCTTGACCAACAAAAACCCCAAGGCATTGGAATATCCAATCTTCAACCTAAGATAGAGAAAGGTCTCACCCAAGATGCCATGAGAATCATAGAGACTGACAGTTTTGTGTCGTATGAAAAGGGACAATGCATAGAAGTAAGCCTCTTGGGCGTAAACATATTCATTCATCCATAAGTAAGTACTAAGTGATAAACATTGAACAATAAATTAGATTGTAAAGAGAAAGGACATTGTACTTTTATTCATTACCTTCAAATGCATACAGATACAAAGACTCGTAATAGAGGATTGAGCTATGCGCTCTAAATTATTACAATATTTATTACAGAACTTTGTTCCATGCTCCCTAATCTCATTCATCCATTCCTAGACACTTCTGACTCTATTACATACTCATGCTAGTTAACTCTATGTTACAATCATTTACTCTTTGTTAGTATACTCTTCTCTTTCTCTAACTCTCTCCACTCTACTTTGCTCCACTCTCTTGAGAGATCACAAGATCCACATGCTTTTCTTGTCTACATGTAGCCCCTGAATCTTCCTAGAGCATGGAAATCCTAACTAACTTGCCAACTTATCCATACCCTCACCCATGATCATTTAGGTCGTGATAGTGCTTGATTACAAAATATTCCCAAAGATATGTGCATATTCGCTACATGTAGTGCAAAATTGGGTTGGCATGCATAATATTTATTTGTTTGGTGTTGATGTTGATCCTTGTTGGTTCCACACAATGTATCCTCGTGAAAGAAAGAACAATATTGATTGTGGCACGTGTGAGAAACTTCCCCAAAACCTTGGGTGCCAACAATATTCATTTTTTTTTTCAAAGAATTGTTATAAGCTTTTAAATCAAGTTATCAAAAACACCCTCTTGAACTTTTTAGTTAGTCTTTATGATGGATTGTTATTACAATATGGTAAGAATGTTATTAACACGAGGCATACAATCCTTGTCTTAGGAACTATGAGTCCTTTAATATAGCCACATTTGAGGTGATGAAGGTGTGATTGGAACAATAGAAATGGATTGGTAAGTATAGAGATGAAAATCGTCCGAGCATTGATGCCATAAACTAAAATTGATTGGAGTTCCAATTTTTTAAGAACTCTTTAAAGTGACTAGGGAATGTAACAAATTTATCTCATAAAACTTGAGGATGGATTCCGACCTTTGAATATTGTTTCTAATTGTCCATTTAATAACGGGCATAGTCTTGAATAAATTTCATCTCGCATAGGATAATTTGGAATAATTAAAAATAAGAAATAAAAGTTGTCTCAAGATAGTAATAAACGAACTTCGGAATACATTCTATATATTTAACTTTAAAAAGAGAACACAAGAACTAGGCTCACACGAAGGATGATTTTGAGTTCGATCTTAAATGTAAGGTATACAAATTAATTCACGGGATTTATATTAAAATACAATCTTAGTTTTTCCAATATTAGAAGAGTTGTGTAATTTTTCTTTAAAAAGTGAGCGGAGTGAACAATTTTTACTTTAAAAAATAAGAAAAATTGTTCTATCGTATTTTTTTCACAATTCCATATTAAATAATTTTATTTTTTTAATAATTCAACAAAAAATACATTGAACTTATTATATTGCCCCCTGCATTATACAGCATTTTAATTTGGTTTGACTTTAAAATTTTTGTAATAAACTTAATGTTCAACCTAAGAAATCAAAAATATTAATTTTTAATATATATAATAAAGCATTTTTTAAAGGGTTCATTGGTCCATAAGTTCAAAGGGTTATTACAACCTTCGAATTGTTCGAGAAATTAAATTAATAAACCTAATGTTCAACCTAAAAAATAAAAAATATTATTTTTTAATATATAAATAAGTTACATTTTCTTAAAGGATTTAAATAGTAAATTAAATCTCCTAACTTATAAGGACAACATTGAAGAACTCTATCATAATTTTACAACTACCCTTTTCACTTCTATTAACAAGTTCTCTTCTGAGGTGTCCTATAAAAAGAATAATAGAACGACTAACCCTTGGCATAATAAAGAATGTAAAATTGCTAGGAAAGTCATTAGGGATGCTTCTAATGAGTTCTTAAAACTCAATAAGATTAATACGTACAAAGCCCTAACTAAAAGAAAAAAAATGTACTATATCAATAAAATGCAAGAACAAATTTCACAACTATATAAGTTGGATCCTAAGAAGTTTTGGAGCCAAATTCTAAAACGCAATACTAAATAAAGTAATAGGATTCCCTTAAGGGACTGGAATTCCTACCTTAAAATTCTTTACGAGTTCCCTAATGCCATGGACACCATTCTTATTCTCTCTACAAAGGAAGAAGTTTTTTCTTTAGATGACATAGAGTTCGGGGTTAAGTGGCTTGCAAATGGGAAAGCTAAGGACATTGAAGGCTACCAAGATGAAATTTTTAAAATCGGAGGGCCAATCCTTATCCCTCACATACATGAGCTCTTCAATTTAGCAGTCAAGAAGGGCTTCCCTAAACCCTGGATGCAAAGCCTCATTGTTCCTATTTTTAAAAATGGGGATAGAAACATTCCCTCTAATTATAGGACCATTATGATTAGCCTGATTTTAGCCAAGCTTTATGGAATTATTTTGGAAAAGAAGATTAGCCTTTGGCTAGAAAGTCATGGTAAAAGAGCTAAAGGCCAAGCCATCTTTAAGATATATCATTCAACTTTGGACCATCTTGTTAACTTTAGGATCATTGTAGAGGAGTTCCACAATACTAAAACCAGTCTTTTTTGTTGTTTTGTTGACTTTAGAAAAGTTTTTGACATGGATCCTAGGAAAAATCTTTGTAATAGAATGGAAGAGATAAAAGTGCATCTCGAGTTGAGGGTTGCTGCAATAAGGATGTATGAGAACGTTATTTCAAAGTTAAAAAACACTGAGGGATGGTCAAAAGAGATTAACTGCAATATTAGAGTCAAACAAGGTTGTGCCTTGTCCCCTACCCTTTTTGGCATATACATTGACAAGTTAGAAGATTGCTTGGAAAAAACAGGTTGTGTCGGCCCTACTCTCACTAGTATAATCATCAAGCTTCTTCTTTATTTTGATGATATTGTTCTTATGGCAATGAGTCCCCATGATCTTGAAAACCAACTAAGAATCCTCAAGGATTTTTACTCCAATAGGGGTATGACTATAAATACTGATAAGACTAAGGTCATGATTATTAAATCCAATAAGATCCCTTATGATACCTTTGTATATGAAAAAAACAACTTGGAGGAAGTGACTTCATACAAATATCTTGGAATTGATATTCACCAGAAGATCAATTGGAATTATAGCATTGAGAAAAGGATTATTGGGGGATAGAAAGATTATTATGGGCTTGAAAATAATTGTAAATCAGCTCATCTTTGGAGTTGGGATAAGAATAAACTCCTCTTTGAGACTCTTGTTACACCTATTATTCTTTATGGATGTGAATTCTGGGGTTGTAGTATCTCTTGTGAATCGTAGAGAAAGATAGAGAAAATACAAAAGAATTTTATAACCTATAATCTCAAAATTAAAGGAAATACACCCTATTCCATCCTCCTCTTAGAAACAAGCCTCTCCCCCATTGAGAGCATGGCTATGACTAAATACATAATGTATAAGAACAATTTAAACAACATGGAAGACAAGAGGATTCCTAGAATTGCTTCAAAATCGAGTCATAACCACCATCGACTCAAACGAGTATGGCATAAAGATTCCCGGTCTTGGATAAACTATTGGGCAATCATGGAAGAAACCATTTTGTAAAATAAAGATACTTTTAAAAAAAACGTCAAATCAAAATTTAAGGAGAAAATGTGGTGTGATAAAGAGTTACAGGAAAAAAAAAATTAAGGTATTATAAGGATGTAATCAACCCTAATCTAGAAGATCAAAATTATCTATCTATTTTTCCAAGTGTAAAGAAAAAAATAAGCATTGCCAAGATAAAAACAAATTCTCACGAGCACCATAGTGAAATTGGTCAATTCCTAAAACGTCATTGGATGAGAGAGTGTGTCACCTTTGTAACACTAAGAAGATTGAAGATATAAAGCACTTTCTCTTAGATTGTCCAACCTATACCATATTAGATCTCATTTTCAAAATATTTGTCACACTACCAACCTTTCTAACCTCTTAACTCAACAAAAATATGTTGATTTTGTAAACATTCTCTTAATTCTTTTCGACCACAGAAACAAATTCTAAATAATTGCAAGTAATCACTTACCCTCTTAAGGTATGATAGACCAATTTGGTATTAGTGGACGTTAATCATCATCATTATCAGCAACAAAATAAATCATTTTTTAAACGGTTTATTGGTCGGTAAGTTCAAAGTGTTATTACATTCTTCGAGTTTTTCGAGAAATTAAATTAATGAGACCATTAATATCAAGGTTAAATTAATTCTTTGACAATCGATTGATGTTCGGGTCCATAGAGATTACCTCTCAGTGCTTCTTTTACTCCATTATTTAGTTTTAGTGACAACATCATTTGACGCGACGTTCTTAGGCTAAGTCGAGGTTGTGATTCATGATGTGAAGCAATTAAGATTTTTACATATCCACCAATAGAAGTCTATCCAGTTAAAGTAGACTTAGTTGAAGCAACACCAGTATGAGCACCAATCTTTGCAATGTCATTCTTTTCATCACGTTATTAGTCAATTCTTAGCACTTGTAATTGCCTTTCTAGATATTCCATTTCGAGAGCGAGATTCATCTCCAAGTCCATTACCAGATCCACTAGCAGGGGTAGCTATAATGTCAGTAGTGGATCTTTATTGACTAGCACCAATAGAAGGGATGGTTGACCGAGCTTTTACACCATCTAGATCTCGTTAGTTTTTTCATGGCAACAAACTGTACATCTTGTTAACTTCGGAGGCAGTATAAGCAATTGGTTGCACTTGTTATTTAGTGGCTTCTTTCGATACAAATTTGATGAAATTTTGATTTAAACTTCATATCATATTAATCAAAAACGTTATTCATAAAATCTTAATATAATCAGTATTTTAAATATAACTTTTAAGTGTCTTGGTGTATTAAAGGTCTATATGAAATGTATACGTTATAATTTTAAAAAATTTTAAACTAAAATTGTCATATTGTACTTTTAGCTTTACAATAATATACATTGAACTTATTATTTAGAAATCAGTGGGTTGGATAGAAATTTATCAAATTTTGATTTAAATTTTAGATCATGTTAAGTAAAAAAATCCATAAAATCTTAACCTAATGAATATTTAAATAAAATTTAGAAGCGTTTTGTTTCATTAAAAACATATATATGATTTTGGAAAAAATATTAAATATTTAAATTTTGAAAAAATCAAAGAAGATGATGATAATGGTTAAAGATTTAAACAATATATATGTGTGTGAGTTTTCACAAAAAATATTTGATATGATGATGATGATGATGATGGATCAAAATTGGTCTATTTGAATCACCCTAAGAAAAGTGAGCGATCACTTGGATTTATTTAAAATGTTATTTCTATGCTTGAAAGGCATTCAAAGCTCACTAAAGTTTTGATGAATTAGAAGGTTAGGATTCCAAGAAAGAATTCAAAGTGTCTCAAATTGGTATTTATTGTTATCATTTTGGTCTCTATCCTTAATAATAGATTTTTGGTTCCTAATTATTATGCAATTCATTCTAAAATATTATTCTAACATTGTCTAAAGATGTTGTTTCCTTAATCACATATTATTTATAGAAGTCTTTCACAATCTTCTCAACCTACTCATGTAATTTTGTTGAACCTCCTTTGATGAATTTTGGCACCAACTTCTTGTCCTCAATTTAATGGCAAATGTGCAAGTTTGTGGAGATATCTATCAATATTTGTGGGAATGGATTCTAAAAATCTCTTGTGGGTCTCTGTGAAGAATTGCACCCTATCCTATGTAAGAGTGTGTAAAATTCACTTAGTTATTGATCATCTAATTCTTTGTAAAATTCTCCAATTTTCTCTTCCACCACTGAAAAATCTTCCCATCTCTCGACATATATGCATGCATGCAATTATTATACAAGTTTATATCATATACTACAAGTAATGGAACCATTTTTGTAATCTAAGGGATAACACACTATAATAAGTTACCAATAGTGCACTCAACCAACCATAATATACAACAAATTAATATACATGCATTCATACATAGAAGTAGGAAAAACAAACATAGTAATTATAGTACCAACAACAACTAATCTGTATTATATATTATTAATTAACAACCAACCATAACTTTTGACATGCATATCTAGTATACATTTACATTACATCAAATGAATATAGTTATAACTACCATAATTAACTTGATAAATCAAGAAAACTATTCAGTTGACCCACTCAACTACAAAGGTGAATATTGGACTACTACCAATTCGAATGCACTCCTTCATTGTCAAAAACATTGGATTACTCCTTTCCGTTGGGTAGCATGTTTGTTGTGTTTGTTTTTCATATAATATAATATTGTATATGAATATATTATTACAGTGATGAGTGTTCCATATATAGAGAACATATGGTGACCATCCATGAATGGATGTGTACCTAGAATAATAAATAACTACTTATTTAATATATATATTTATACTTTTTATTATAAATATCATGTCATATATATAT